>CM052437.1:4024370-4047837 GCA_028533085.1 Varecia variegata
CTGCCTTTTGCTGAGACTCCAAAACTCATCCATGAAGATGTGGAGATCTTGCTGTGAATGCTTTTATGATGACATCACCCAAGAAGAGAACTAAAGTGTCTGGGTTGGCAAGGGAGTTGGAAACCTTCACAAGCTGGAAAATATCACAAGCTGATGAAGAAGGGGAGAGAGAGAGAGAGCTCCATGGAAGATGGATGGTCCACAAGTGTTACAGGGAGGATGTTGGACCCACCAGGTTTTGACCTGGGGAAGGTTAGCTCAAGATGAGCTATATCTCCATAGAACAAATGGATCCCAAGGGTCCCATGAGTTACATTTATTTCTCAACATCTTACAATCAATGTGTCCCAGGTTGTGTGTCTAGTTTAGTAGACTATCTTGACCTGGCCCCTTTCTCGCATCCCTGAGGTTTTGCTGTAATTTAACCCCTCATTGCCCCTCACCTGAGCTACTGTAAAAATGTCCACAACAGTCTCCTTGTCCAGTCTATCTGCCTCTTCCATCCCATTCCCCAGAAGTTGCCCTAGTTAATCTTCTTTAAATTCAGCCCTTCCATGTCAGTGGAGTTTAGTAACCTTTATTTTCCCTATTATCTGCTCACTATGCCACAGTCTTGGGGAGGCATTACCTGTTCTAACCTACATTTTCAGTCTTCATCCCAATAGTAAGCCTGCTGTAGTCAAACTGAGCTTGGTGTTATTACACTTTTGCTATGACACCTCTCTGTCAGTGTTTCTGCGTGACCAAACTTACCTGTCCTTCAAGGAAAAATACAAATGATTTCTCCTCTAAGAAAACTGCCCTAAGGCACAAGGTTAGAAGCCATTTCTCTGAAAATCCATGGTCTTTTGACACTTCTAAATTATATACTAGTTATTTATATATCATGTTTATTAGACTATGAGCTCCTTAAAATCTAAACCTTATAGCACTTAGATCAGTCCTTGACATGTAATTGATATTCTATAGCTGCTAGTTAAAGCAATGAAGCTATGTGGTATCATTTATCCAGTTGGTGGGTGGCTGAGAACGTAACACATCTACTATCTTAGGGAGAGCAAAGATGCTTTGGCCTTATTTCACTTGGGTATTGTTTAAAACAGTACCAACGTCCTCCCTGAAAATGGGACCCAACATATATATATACCATAACCCAGCACCTTCTACATAAAAGAATCCAAATGACCTTAGGCTTTAATCAAGTTAATATCCATAGACTATAGTTGCCTTATGCAAGTAAAAGACTAAGTTAGGGACAAATTCTCATTCTTTGAACTGATCATTTGTTGAGCTATATAAGCTAGAAAGATAGAGGTAGAGGGCAAGGGTGTGCATTGCTGACTGTCACAATTTCCTCTGGACAGCATGACTTCTGGCATGTTCTTTCCTCTTCCTTCATCATTCTCCATCATTTGGGCCCTAGTCAATTTCCACCCTTCCTTTATGAACATAGATACGGCTAGCACAGGCCTTCCTTTAAATGGCAAAGCACTTGGTCTAGGTCTGTAACTTTTCACTTACTGCCATTTGGTAGTAAATTATATCTGTTAATTACCCATAATATTAGTCATTTTCAAGAAATAATAAGGTTCCAGGTCCTTCCAGACTAGTGAAAAAAACAAATAAGTAGAAATATTTTCAAAGCATTGGGCCAAATGTTGTAAGAGGATATGCGCAGAGAAATGTACTTAATCCAGTATTGGAATAAGAGAAGATCACAGACGCATTTGCTTTATCAAATTTACAAGAATTTGGTGTGTAAATTCCTTAACGCCTACATGATAATAGAAGAGACGCCATTTTCTCTTGCACTATTGTGTTTACATCAAGAGCACACTTGAGTTCCTTGGAGGCACACCTTAGCCATCGATGTGTTTCGTTCCTCCAGTACCTGATATAGTGCATGAAAAATGGTATTTTGTAAGGATCTGTTGAATGAAAAGCTGACATTAGAAGATTTCCACTATGAAGGCATTTTATATATGTATATGTAATTCTTTTCTACAAATAAAGATTGCAGTAAAATGCAAATAAAGTGGCAGTTTATGTTATCATCAAAAACACAGCTGGCTAGAGGAAAATGTGGAGAAATTCAACCTGAACTTTCTCTTACTAAATCCTTTTACACTTTGTTAATGAACCTCTTCTCAACTCGTCCTCATTCCTTGCACACCAGCCATCCTCGAGCGTCTCTTGTTTTGCCCCTCAAAGTCAAAGTTACCTTCAGAAAGTATCCCAGTGTGTGTCAGGGCTCAGGAGAGTGGAGAAATTTTATGTGTTATATTTACCTTAGGAAAATGGGAAAAGAGGAATCCAAGAGAGAGTTGGGAAAATATCGGGGAAATCAACAGATATTTGGTTTCCTTGAAACATACCCTTAAGAGTATCATTCCTATGTATAATCAATCCTAAGAGAACATTTTTGGGGGTTGAATTATGTCTTCTCAAAATATGTATTCAAGTCCTAACCCATGAACGTGACCATATTTGGAAACAGGGTCTTTGCAGATGCAATTAGTTACGATGAGGTCACACTGCAGTCGAGTGGGCCCTAAATCCAACACTGCTGGTGATTTGATAAGAAGAGCAGAAGAGACACAGGGACAGGCACACGGGAGGATGCCCTGTGACCAAGGAGGCAAAGATTGGAGTGACATGTCTATGAGCCAATGAACACCAAGGTTTGCCGGCCACCTCCAGAAGCCGAAAAGGCCAGGAAGCATTGGAGAAAGCATGGCTCTGCTGACACCTCAGTTTCAAACTTCCGGCCTCCAGGCCTGTGAGAGAACACATTTCTGTTGTATTAAGCTGCCAGTCTGTGTAAGCTGTTACAGCAGTCCTAGGAAACTAATACAAACAAAAAACATAAAATATAAGCTTGGTGTGCTCAGACTGCAGTTAACTGAAAAGAGGCCATGTCCTTGTGTCACTGTGTAATATCACAGTTGGTGTCACAAAGGGGGAAGCCTCTTTCCTCCCTCCTGAAGAGCACCTAGCCACAGAGAAAACTGCAGCTCCATACCCTGAGCTTTCCTACCCCTTGAATGATTTTTTTTTAAGGGAAATTTATTTACTCTTTGACTTGCTCATTCAGAAAACATTTACTGAGTGCACACCTTACACCTGCACTGTTCTGAGCCCTGGAGATGTATCAGTGAACAGACAAGAAGGAAAATACCTGCCCTTCTGACACTTGCGTGCTACTAGGAGTTGATGAAAACTTTTATTTTTAGGAATAATCAAATTGACAGCTCAAGTGTTTTATCTAATTTTGTTTCTGTTCAATTATGACATAGAATGCTAATCAGATAATTCAACAAATTTTAGGGTCATTTACAGATAGGTTTGACCTAGCTGCGCAGGGTATAATAGGTGTCCACTGGCTCAGGGAAAAGTGAGGGACTTCAAAACATGTCTCAGGCATTGCACAGCAAGAGAGGACCCTTCAGGAAATGGCCTTTGAATACCCCTCTGAGTTTTCCCTGCCCTTCCCCTAAAGGTTGAAAATTGTTTAATATGCTCTTTTTAGCCAAACACCTGTCAAATTCCTATTTTTACTTGATTTTAATTAGGAGCAGGAACTAATACCCTTTTAATTAATTGTGCATCTTCTCTCCTCAATTCCTCTGTCGCTTCCTCCACTAGAAAACCCCCAAACAGAGCTGCCGCAGGGGCGGGGAATCTATTAGTCTGAGAATAATAAATACAGAGCCTCACACACACACTTAGGTATTCAAATTTATTCACATATTCTTAATTAGTAATAATTCTAATTTAGTTTGAGTAGACTATCTTGAAAAATACACAATTTGTTCAGCAAGTGCCCACCAGTCTCCTTCAATAGTTTTCTTGTCATAGACGAATTATTTAGACAAAAGAAGCAAAATCTCCCTTTTTCCGTGGTATCCTACATTTCCTTGCGACAGGGTAGCGAGTGCTTGCCTCCTGCCGCCCGGCATCCCAAGCGAGCTAAGCATTAGGCACCAAGACGCACTGCAAATGGTCCCGTATTTCTTTATCACATAAGCCAAGTTTTCTTTGTTTACCAATTTCTGTAATTCTGTCCCTCTCCCTCATTGACCACAAATAATCAGCCACTCATTTTTAATTCTTTTACCTTCTAAAAAACCCTCAAATCCTTGCCTCCCTTCTATCTCTTTTCTCAAAATTTGCAAGAGTTTCCTAACTGATTCCCCAACTACCTCCATAATGCTACACTCAGAGATCCTTCTAAAATGCAAATCTGCTCATGGTTTTTGTTTATTTGTTTGTTTTCTTAAAACGTGTGAGTGGCCCCTTGGTTCCTGGGATAGCCCCAAGCCTCCGATGTGCAGAGTCCTTCTTCATCTGACTCCTGACCACTTTCCCGGCCGTGTTTCCTGTCTCTGCAGGCACCTGCACCTGCACCATCTCACACTTAGTGGACTTACATGGCAGATGGGGTCCTGTGGCCCAGGCTCTGTCTTGGGACTGAGCCATTCATTCTCCCAGCTGTGTGAGTCCTGGGTGCTGACAGCTTTCAGTTAAACCCTTCCCCAGGAATTGTCTCTCCATGGGAGAGACCTACCTGGCCTAAAGTAGCACCACTTTGGGCAAGAGGGGAGGTAGGGAGTGAGTCTCCTGACTGCTCAGTGCGGGGACATATCAGCCTGGCCCCTCGGCCCAAGCAGGACAATTCTGAAGAGCTGCCCCAGCCTCAGAGCTTTCTACTGGGATCGGCTCATATGGCAACTGCTTCCGGTGTGCAGGCTCCCTCTGCCCCACCCTGCTTCCTGCACTTTCCCCCATCCCTGGCGATTCTGGGTGCAAGTCTCCAATTCAAAGATCTGTGCCCTGGGAAGCCCAGCCAAAGTCGCTTACCATCTCTCCATTATATTGTGACCTTTCTCGCTTCTAGGTTTAAGATGTCATTTACCTGGGATGCCCTTCTCCCACTTACCTCTGCCTCTTTAAAAGTCTTCCCAATTCTTAGTCCCTCTAGAAAGAGTTGATCACATGCTCCTCGTGCCCGGCTATAATATGTACGTGCCACAAGTACTCACTTGACTGTCTCTTTTCTCCCTTCCCTAGATTGTAAACTCCTTCAGGACAGAGACTATTTTCCTTCTGTGAATCCCTTGTGCTCAGGCTAAGCCCTGTCGCAGAATAACTGCTCAATAAATATTTGTCAGGCAACTACATGAATGGCTGAACCTACAGCTGAAAGAGTTCAAACTTTGTGGGAGGAGGAAGCTACTCAGCCTAGGAGGATAGAGCAGAAATCTGCTGTGTCTCCAGGCAAATCAATCCATTGACTAATCCATTGGCCTTGAAGGATACATAAATACCCCAGTAACGAGAAAGTCATTTAAATTGAGATTTAGCTTTGGTTGAGTGGGACCATGAATTATTGGTCTGTCTCCTCAAAGGCCAGAAAGGTTGAAAGTATGATTGATTTTTACTTGAATTAATTTGTTGATTCAGTTATTGATTTTAATGGTGATGCCAGGTGTTGTACTAAGTTTTCTGTAAGGTGAAAACTAAACCTAATAAAGGCCATGGGAGCATGAACTAAATATATTGCAATACAAGGTTGAGTGATAAGTTCCACAGGAGAAGGACACATAAAAGTCTACAAAGTTGACAGATCTCAGGCAAGTGGCAAATCCTGTCCAGGCCTTAGGACGGAAGCAGGTCAGCCCTTTCCTACAGCGCAGGATGCTGACTGAGAGTCTCTCATCCGTAAGTGCTGTGCTATGTCTTGGATTAGAGGTTGTCGGATCTGCACGGTTACACATCTCAGGGGGTGATGGGAGAGCTAACACGCATTGACCAGGACGCTAAAGCCTGGCTAATGGGAGGTGCCAGCCACTGGTGCAGTGGCAGCTCCCTCGGAATGCTTTTCTTTGGCCACGCTGAGCTGAGGAATTGTTCGGCATTGAATCTGTAGAGTAGTGTTTCTCGAGGACAGCCCGAGGGCCGTATCATCTGTATTGTTAAATCTATCTCTAGGAGGTTGAGCCCCAAATCTTCATTTAACAAGTTCATGGGTATTTATGCATGCTGACTTTAAGAATTAAGAATCACTGTGTGGAGACTTGGGGAACTGGAAAGCAGAGGCAGATTCTTTCTTTTCCTGGTGTGTGTATGTGTACCTGTGCATATGTGTGTGTGCACCTATGCATGTGCATATCAGTGTGTATATGTGTGTTTAAGAACAATAATGGAAACTTTGAAGAGGTGGAAGAAAGCCATTAGAACAGTATATAATTGATTTCAAGCACTATTGTGTTAAATATCAATAAAGCAGGCTTTAGGCTTCTGTTTAAGATTAGTGTTTGGTCTTCCTAATGTAACAAAGTAATTATTTTAATAAGACAACAAAACTTCTATGAGAGGGAAAATAGTATAACAATACACTCCTTCTCAAGTGCAGAATTTGAAAACACCATTTCAAAGCAGAATACAAATGCATTTTTGTGGCTTATTATTCTCTAATATTCTCTCCTTTGAATAGCAGAGAAAAAGATATGCTTGTAGCACTGTGGTTAAATATGGAATGTAGGCTCTAAAACATTCCTTTTCCTCTGAAAGTCTGCACAGGTACCTCGCCTTTCTTCTGTTTCCCTTCTGACCTCATGCAACGACAGAACAACAATAATAAAACTCGGATAAAATGGTGCCCACAGAGCAGCCTAGGCTAGGCTGGCCCTGTAGGAAGAACAGAGCTGGGAAGGCATGTCCTCGAGTCACGCCAGAAACTTGATTAAACAAATTGTTTATTGATCTGCATCTTTCTCAAAGGTTCTGTTATCCCCACTCCCGTGAAGCTGAGAGGTGGATAAAGTCTATGTTGTGAATCTCTTTGCATCTAGGCCCACGCACATCTCAGAGAGGGGAAGGGCCTTATTTATTGGAGGCAGAGTTGCGGCTGAGACAGAATTTATGACTTCCTGGTGAGTTCTCTTTTTTCTGAAATCACGGGGCTCCAGTGAACTGCAGTCTCCAAAAGGCTCATTTCTTACCGGTCTCATTTGCGCAGGTGAAACATTACCACTGTGTCCAGCGCAGGTGGGCCAGTTGCTTTAGGGAGCGGTTATCAGAATCTGAAGAATGAGGCAAGTGGTTCCCATGTGTCTGCAGCGTGTCCCCAGCAGAGGCAAGACCACCTGTCAGAGATGATGTTTAAGAGACTTCCTGAGCGTGCGATGCCACCTGCTGCAGCCCTCTGTGACAGCGCAGCAAGACTGAAGAGGGGGCAAGGCCACGCAGGTCCCCAGTGCTCTCGGGGGCTGGGACGGAAAGGGAGTCCTAAAATACAAGGTGCAGAGTGTGGTTGCTTGTCCTCTGGAAGCTCTTTCTTTCCATGGCTTGTGCCTTGGTCTAAGAGCCTTGCACAGGCACAGGGCAGGGGCACTGGGTGCTGCTCAGTGTGGGGACCCCCCCATCACCACTGGCAGTGGTCACAGCTGAGCAGGGCTGCATCAGGGCACGGAGCCCGGCCAAGCAAGAAGCAGCGATATGAGCCTCGCTGGTTTTTGTTACTTAAAGAAAGGAGCTGCCGCTGTTTACGTATCTGTGGTCAGCAGTGAGGCTGAGGCTGGGGGAGGAATCTCAGAGTCCAGGTGGGTTGGAGATGGGAAGTCGGGTGAGGGCTGATGCGCTGAGGAGCACAGACAAGTGCGACAGGAGTTTAGGGTTGGGGAAGGCTTTCCAGAGGAAAGGGGCCAGAGCTGGGACCTGCAGGACAGGAGTGATGTCCAGGGGTGAGGGGGCAGCCTCAGACATCTGTATGTCTCCAACACTGGCCTGTGAGTTCCCTGGTGGCAGGGACCATGCCTGGGCCACCTGTGGTATCCCGAAACCAGTGCTCAGAGAGACTGGCCGGTAAGTGTCCAGAAAGTGTCTGGAGTGCTTGGAGCAGGGACAGCCAGGTAACAGCCACACCCGCCAGAGTCACAGCCAAACTGCCTTCAAACGGGAAAAATGGGAACTTCATTCAGGCAGACACGTCACACCTGCCCGGCAGGAGCTGCAGAGGACGGTCCTGCTCCCGGAGAGAACGGGGATTCAGGTCCCCGAGGAAGGGAGGGGATCCCGCCTGTGAGGGGCAGGTGAGGTCTGAGTGTTTGGAGCCACCACATGGCAAAAAGTCCAAACTGTCGCCAAACTGCCCGGCCCCCTGTGTGCTGCCAGACCCACCACGGAGGGATTCTCTTCCCAGATGATCTCTTGTCCTCCTGCTCCCACGTCTGGACATTGCAGCTGAAAAGTCACAGGGTTTTAGGAACACTCTAAAGACAAGAATGGGTTCAGAAATGACCTGGGGAAATGATGGGAGGGGATGAGATCTTTCCTCAAGGAGCGTCACTCAGAGCCACCTCCTCAGGAACAGGTGACACTCAGGGCTTCCCATAAACCGGGCTCTGACCTAAATTCTGCACATCATTAATCTCTGATTACGATTATCGTGGGGATTACTGTGTGCCATGGGTCGAGTGCAGCTCCCGCCCCCCAATCCCTATGTTGGTTACATCTAAGAGGAAAAGCACCCCCCGTTCCTCGGAGTGGGACCTGTAGAGGTCGGATCTTCACAGGTGTGATCAAGTTGAAATGAGGGCAGCAGGATGGGCCCTCATCCAATACTGGGGTCTTTGTAAAGGGGGGAAATTTGGAGACACACACGGAAGGAAGACGATGTGCAGAGACACGGAGAGAAGAGGGTCGTCTGCAAGCCAGGGGGGAGCGGCCTGGAGCAGATCAGCCCTCACAGCCCCACGAGGGGCCAACCTGACCCCTTGGTCCCGGACTTCAGCCCTCGGAACTTCCAGACACTAAATCTCTGCTGGTGTGTGGTACTTTGTAAGAGCAAGTCTAACAAGCATGTGTGATACTCTCCTTGGCATTATTCTATTGTTGCTTTCGAAGGTGAGAAAGCTGAAGGTGAATGTCTAAAAGAGGATAAATGTCCAAAAGCCACACAGCTAGGGCTATGTAAACGTGACTCACCTCCAGACTTACCGCCCCACGATCCTGTGCTCATCTTGCAAACACAAAAGACACGTAGACCAGTCCTTGGAGCAACAAGAGAAGAGACTGTGCCCTTTTCTGAAGTCAAGCTTTAGCGAGAGAATCCCCCAAAACATAGAGAACGGCATCTGGCCCCACTGAGAGAAAGAGGGATTCGCAGCTAAAAGGTAGAGCAGTGTAGCCAGCAGAGCTCGAGGACATCACTAGATGTTTGCCAGGAGAAGGCCTGTGATTGTTTTCTCTTCCGTACTCACAGCTCTGATGCACACAGACTCTCAGGGATAGACATCGTGGTCCATAGTAGTTCCATGTTTTATATTCTCCCAAACGTTATGCTAGCTGCAAGGGATGTTCAAAATCAGAGGGAGAAACATGTACAAAGGAGAAGTGAAGTTTAGGAAATGAGATTAATGATTTGAAATCCACACACTAATTAAGTTATGAAATGCACGACACACATGAAACTAATTAAAGTTACCCCATTTCAAAGGCAGTCTTATACATGGCAGGGACATCCCAGGCTTCCTTTGGTTCTGCGGGATAATGAGATATTAGTGCTGACGGGACCTTGGAGCACTGCTGAGCACCGAGCATCTCGGATTTATCACAAGTGTGGCCTGTAATCAGAGCTCTCCATGTGTGCAGGTCACACTGATTTTGATTGGCACAAATGGTTCCTCACCATTGTGGTAATCAAAAAGAGACATTTTAACCATAATAAAAACCAAACAAATTTATATTATTTGCACAAATGAGACTTTAGTCCTCCTTTTAGTTGCTTGTTATTTATTATTTATTTATTTATTTATTTTTTGCAAAATAACAAATTAAGTAATGTTTAACATTGAAGTACTTTCAAAAATTTTAGGCTGTGTTGGATGAGAATATATCAAAATCATGCCCATCCAGCCATTCTTGAGTTCCTCTAGACGCATGTGCTGGGTGCCCTGGATGTGCAGGTGTCGTGGTAGGGGAAAAGAAGGGCACGAAGTGGAGTATTACTGAACCCCTGCCCACAAGAAGTTCACAGACTAGTCAGTTACCTGTCAATATTACCATGTGTTGATTTTTTTCCTCTTTATGGGAAGTAGAGGAAATACACTGACAACTGCTTATTGTTCTTAAGCAAGATAAACATACCAGTGCCTTGCTGTCCCTTAGAAGTTAGGGTAATTAACACCAGCTAGCTGTTATAACAACCACCAAATCTACATGGCTTAACACACACACAAAGGTGTATTTATTTGTACACAGAGCCTCCTATCCAGCAGCTCTCCACCCTGCAGCCGTGGCATCTGGAAACTCTGGAACCCAACTGCTCTGTGGCAGGAAGAAGAGGGCTAAAGGAAGTTCAGTCCTGGGACTGGTGGACCTCACGCCCCCTTACATCCCATGGGCCAGAACTTAGTCATATGGCCCCAACCTCACTGCAAGGGAGGCTGGGAAATGTAGTTTTCCTAGACTCTAAGGAAAAGGCACAATGTGGAGAACACAACATTGCCCCTGCTGCAGTCAATTGCAAAAGACCAAAGACCAAAGACACAGGAGCAATGCAATGCTCAAAAATATCCTCCTCAACAAGGCATGGGCTTGGACATCATGCTTTTTTATTTCATGTTTTAATTTTGATAAGATATTTGAGCCTAATCGTTCCCTTACTTGACATACACAGAGTTGCTTCTGTACTCCTGACCAAATCCTGACTAATAAAGCATTATGATGTAATGATTAAGAGCATGGATTTTGATGTTGAAGAGACACGGGTTTATGTACCGACTCTCCTACGAGGAAGCATAACAATTCTACTTATCTCATAGGGCTTTTGTGAGAATTAAATGAGTTAAGAAATAAAAGCACGTTGCGTGCTGTGTAAATTCAAGGAAAGATAAGTATTTCATCTAATAGGAAAACTGCCATTTCCAAGGGTTATTTCTTTTCCATGGCCTTTTTTTTTAGACCCCTTTCACCCGAAGTTGATACCTCTAGGAACTTTATCTTTCCACGGAGGTCTTTGAAACTTCCATTCCAGATCCTTTTCTTTGTGCTGGCGAAACTCTTAAGGAATAGACGCACGCACGGGCCCAGGGCCGCGTGAGTTCCCACAGACCCTCTGGTGACCTTGTGAACCTAAGGGGGCAATAGGATCTGAGTGCAGTGGGACCCCATTAGAGCCCTTTCCTTGTTTGCTCAGAGTAAAATGAGATTTCCTGAATTTAAAATCTTGTAACTTTGGTTTATACAGCTGAGACTTCTTATGACCTTCTGAGATTGGTGGGTCCTGGACACAGGCTACATACCATTGCAGAGGGATTAGTTTGGCTGCTCTGGAAGGACTCCATTGTGTCCTCCCAAAGCATTGCTTTTCCCAGGTTTATCCCGGAAAGCATGGGTGGCCCTTGCATAACAGGGAAACTAACTGCTGGCTGTGGAAAGAAGGGGTCATAGGAACGGCTGACTTCTACCCTAAGCTGCAAGTCCAGATTCCTTCGTTATTCTTCAGTATTCCCTGCCGCGCCCCTCTGCCCCCGATGTAAACGTTTTGTTCATTTGTTTATCTTCGTATCTCATGTGCATAAAACCAATATAGTCTTTGAAAAATGCATACTGAGGTCTTGTGTTTTTTTGTTGTTTTTTTTTTTAGTTTAAATTAATGGTATTGTGTAATAAGTACAGTGATATAATTCATTTTCCAAGCAGGACAATTTTGAGATTGAAAGAGTCAACTAATAATAATTATTCTGAGATAACGGGCAAAAACTGGGATTATCCTTGCCAAACTGAGACTTATGATTACCCTAAGTATAAATTAAATGTGTTTTTTTAAGTTTTTAATACAATGTTAAATTTTTTCAGATCTTTCTACATTCAGATCACTGAATAGCATCTCATATTATGTGAATGCCATCATAAGCCACCTTCCACAAAACTGTAAAGAATTATCTCATTTTATTGTTAAAATCAATATTCCTCAATTGCTAATGAATTGCAAGCTTCTTTCATATACTTGTACACGCTTCGGTTTCTAGGCCTGTAAACTGTTCACATTCTTTGTCCATTTTCCCATCTCACTTTCCTTTCCTTGTTGATTTGTGTGAGTTCCCGTATATTCTTGATGTGGATCTTTTGCAAATTTAAGATTTTATAAATATATTTCCTTAGTATTCCTCCCTTCTTCCAAGTTTGTTTCTGACACTCTTGGTTAAATACACATCTTTAATCGTCGTGTAGTCACATCTAGGGATACTCCCTCTGTGGTCTGGGCTTTTAAAACTCCACTGACAGTCTTCCCTCACCTCCGTGGTGTCCTTCCTTGTTTTTATGAGCTTTAAATATTTACATTGCACATTGAGTCTTTTACCCCATTTTGGGGTTGATTTTTGTAGTGTTGTGAGTTGGGGATCCACCTTTAATTTTTAAACTTTAGTGACTCAGATTTCCCGACATATTTACTACACATCTATCCTTCACCATGGATTCAAGCTGCCACCTCCACCACGCATTGAGTTTGCAGGTTTCTAGGTCTGTTCCTGGCCTCTGTTTGTCAACTTCTGTCCCCAAAATACTCTTTTTATCATAATTGTTTGGAAATGTGCTTCATTATCTGGTAGGGCTATTCCCACGTCCCCGCTACTGTTTTCCAAAGTTTCTTAACTATTGACTATATTTCAAGTCAGTTTGGCAACTTTCCAAAACCTGCTGAGAATTTGCTTAGAATTGTATTGAATTGAAAGATGGATTTGAATGAAACTGATTAGTTACCAAATTAACTTATCCAAGGAAAGCAGCAGCAACAGTGGCAAACTGAGGACTTTTGAGAATTCCCTTCTGTATGAAAGCAATGAGGCTCCTGGCAAAAATGGTCAGAATCCACGGTTCCAGAACGCTACAAATTAACCAGAGGCTTGAAGCAATCCAGGGAGCATTTATTCAAGAAAAGTGTGTGAATCTCAGTAGGAACAATAAGCTTTGTGGTGTTTTAATTTGCCCAGTTGCCCTCCTCCTTGCTCCAACTCTGCAGGAGACTTAGAAACCAACATCCCACAGTCGTGATGGGAACCAGCAGCTGGGCAGCCAGCAGTGGAGCCAGGACCGGCTGGAGCACCTCCAAGTCCCATCCAGAGACTTCCTCATGTACAAGGATCCTCAGTAAGTTCGATAGCTGATGGCTACCCAGAAACTGTGGGGACCAGAATACAAATTCAAAGTACTGAACGTTAAGTCATCTAATAAGTGAACTCTTTCTTGTCCAGGGCTCTTTTTTGTCTTTAGAGTTTGTTTTTTCTTAATAATTGTCTTTTATGTTATTGTTTTGATTATTTTTGAATACTATATTTTTGTTGCTATTATAAATGATATTTCTACTGCTATTTTGTCTAACACTAACACTTTCTGATTGTCACCTTGTAGTTGGCGTGAAGGAATACTGATGACTTTTATTTATCAATAATCTCTCTGGCAATCTACTAAATAAACCTCATGACAGTGGCAATGGCTCATCTATCGGTTGATTAAGACATTGGATTACTGAGCCCCTTCTTGCTAATTTCTGTGGAAATGATAATATTATCTGCAAATAATGACAATTTCACTTCTCTTCTCATCTATATGGGCATTTCTTTTTCTTAATGAGTTGCTTCCTCAGTCGACTGTCAATCACAGAACAAATGTTGAATGTTCACACATACAATGGGCGTTTTTGTTATTATGTACCTAAAGAGAATGAGATTAAATTTTTCCATTGAAAATAATGTTGGATGTAAGGTTTTGATAAGTACCTTCTAAAAAACTAAAAAACAGTTATCTTCATTTCTAATTTTCTAATGGTATTAATTTTTTAAAATAATAAATTGGAATTGAAATTTATCATATGCTTTTTTGAGCACCCAATTCTATTAAGATTATGATGTAGAGTTCTGTCTACTTTCCATTATGTGATGAAGGAAATAACTGCATTCTCTAGTTCTGAGCCCTCCTTGCACTCCAGGTATAAATGCTGCTTGATCAGGATCTACCATGTTTTAATGCTCTCGTAGAGTTAGTAAGTTAATATTTCATTTAGGATTTTAAATCTACATAGTAAGTAAAATTAATCCACATTGTATATCTTTATCCAGTTTTGGAATCAATCTGAGAAAAGCCTCATCAAATGTGTTAGGAAGCCTTCACCATTTTTTTTATTATAGGGACAAGTTCCATTAGATAAGGATTATGTTTCCTGAAAGTTTAAAAGAACACAGCTACTGTCAGAAAAGTTTTCCATTAATGTTTCATTTTCATTCATGGTCACTAGTCTATACAAATATATATGTGTGGGTGTGTGTATTTATATGTATATATAAATAATTTGGTATTGAACATACGTGCATTCATGCATATATATTGATTTTGGGTTCTCTTCAGAAATCCCTCTATTAGTAAGATTTCAAAATTTTGGGCAGAGAGTTTTTCACAATGTTACTATATATAAAATTTAATAATTTGTTTAATTTGTTATCATTTTCCATCTTTCATGGTCCATTTTGTTTATTTGTAGCTTCCTTCTGATTTGGAGGATCATTCTTGTCAGAGGTCTAGGCATTTTTTTAGTATTTCCACTGCATGGGCTGAGGGGTTTTCTTATTATATATATACATTATGTGTGTGTGTGTGTGTGTGTGTGTGTGTGTGTGCTTCCCTTTTTTTTTTAATTTTGACTCTTTATTTATTTTTTAAATTTCAGAATATTATGGGGTTACAAACATTTTGGTTACATAATGTCTTTGCCTCGCCCAAGCCAGAGCTACAAGCGTGCCCATCCCCCAAACAGTGTGCTCCACACCCATTAGTTGTGAGCTTGCCCACCCCCATCCCCCTCCCACCCTCCCAGCACCCAATGCATGTTACTTCCATGTGAGCACCTAAATGTTGATCAGTTAGTACCAATCTCATGGTGAGTACACGTGGTGCTTGTTTTTCAATTCTTGCGATACTTCACTTCGAAGGATGGGCTCTAGCTCCACCTAGGATAATATAAGAGGTGCTAGTTCACCATCATTTTTGTAGTTGAATAGTATTCCATGGTATACATAGACTACATTTTATTAATCCACTCATGTATTGATGGGCACTTGGGTTGTTTCCACATCTTTGCAATTGTGAATTGTGCTGCCATAAACATTCGAGTGCAGATGTCTTTATTATAGAATGTCTTTTTTTCCTTTCGGTAGATGGGTAGATGCCTAGTAGTGGGATTGCTGGATCAAATGGTATTTCTATTTTTAGTTCTTTGAGATATCTCTGAATTACTTTCCACAGAGGTTGCACTAATTTGCAGTCCCACCAGCAATGTGTGGAGTGTTCCTATCGCTCTACATCCATGCCAGCATTTGTTGTTTTGGGACTTTTTGATAAAAGCCATTCTCACTGGAATTAGGTGATATCTCATTGTGGTTTTGATTTGCATTTCCCTGATGATTAGAGATGTTGAGCACTTTTTTATATGTTTGCTGGCCATTAGTCTGTCTTCTTTTGAAAAGTTTCTGTTCATATCTTTGCCCACTTTTTAATGGGGCTGTTTGATTTTTTTTGTTGTTGTTAAGCTTCTTAAGTTCTATATAGATTCTTGTTATCAGTCCTTTATTGAATGTGTAGCATGCAAACATTTTCTCCCATTCTGTAGGTTGTCTATTCGCTCTAATGATAGTTTCCTTGGCTGTGCAGAAGCTTTTTAATTTGATCAGGTCCCATTTATTTATTTTTGTTTCTGCTGTGATTGCTTTGGGGGTCTTCTTCATAAATTCTTTGCCTAGACCAATGCCTATGCTTCCTTTTTTTATCTTTCTTCTACCTTTCATTGGAAAGAATGAATGCTATATTGCAGATTTTTAATATATATATGAATATATATACACACACATGCACATGCACTCACACATACATACATATATGTTCATTTTCTATATCAATAGAGTAAAGATTCTTTACTTGTGCAAAAGATATAGATGAAATTGATGCTAAAAGAGAATATGCAAACAAATAATCACTATGGAAAGTGGGAAATAATAACAAATATTCTAATATATAATGACACTATTTCCTTCCACCCATTTCTTGCCTTTGGGACTTTTGTTAAATTAATGTTACCAATTTATCTTCCATATCTTTTAACTCTTTTCCCCCATCGTGCTATTACTTTATTGCTTTTCTATGCATTCTGGAAGAAGTTATTTGAACCTAACATTCAATGTACTAATTTATTCTTCGACTGTATCTACCCATCTGTAAAAATCCATCATTGAGCTCTTTATTTCATCAATTTCATTTTCCACGGCCAAAATCTTCTTCAGTATACTTGCTCCTGCTTTCAGTGTCTTTTTCTTTCTGAAGGCATCTGTGTGTGCGTGTGTGTGCATGTGTGTATGTGTGTATGTGTATGTATGTGTGTATGTGTATGTATGTGTGTGTTTACATTCTTATTGTATATTGTCCTGTTAGTTTTGCATCTTCAGCTGTTGAGTGCTCTGTTTATGAGGCCGTTCTCACACGGCTTTGGCTAGGTAGTTTTCCTGTGCGATCATCTTTTATCTTCGCAGGACTGCTAGCTGCATTTTTAGTAACATCCGCTGGACGACGGGGTGAAAGCACAGGTTTAGTTTACTTCCCTCCAGGTAAGTTTAGGGATATTTGGAATAGAAATTCTAGGCTCTGGACTCTCTCCTGACTGCTACCTCCCCACTGTAGGACTTTCTGGGATCAACCCCTCTCCCTGCCCCCTCCCCGGCACTGCGCCCACCCCCCAGCTACCAGCCTCTCTGAAATTGCTCCTCTCACAGGGTCCTGGGAGAGCTCTCTGCATGGCCCGCTGTGCACTCTCCACTGGGCTCTGGTCCTGCGAGGAGTCATCTCCACCCTCTACCCCTGGCTGGGAGGGGCCCGATCAAAGTTTGCTTCTCACTCTGCTGGTGTTGTGGGGCTGCCAGAGGTCCTTCCACAGAAGCATGAGGTGAAGACAAAACAAGACAAAAATCACAGCCAATCAGCCCCTCCTCCGTCTGTGGGCAGAGAGTCCCTCCTGCCAGGCTGCTCCCCTCCCTCTTCCACCTCCCTCTGCAGTCGTGGGTCCAGCTGCCTCCTCTCCCCGCAGGGCTTCCTTGGGCTTCATGGAGTTGTAGGTACTTCAGCCTCCATGTGTCACCCACGGCCTCTCAAGAATAGTGTTTAGACACCCATGTAATTCACTGTCTTTTCTAGAACCTCCTAGTGCTCTGTTTAAAATTCTCAGGATAGAAGAGTCTGGAATATTAGATGCAGGTGGTGGAGGCCAGATAGCTGGGCCTGGAGTGGAGATTCCTGGAAAAAAGTAGCATGAGGACAGTTTGGAGGGATGGGTGAGTTGGCAGCCACTCTGTCACTGCGAGGCCCCTCTTCTTGCTGTGGTTTGTTGTTGGGGGGACTTGGAACTTTACATCCTGAGATCACACACTGCTCACATCAAAGTGGGCTCTGCTGAAGGTGAAAACTTGCTCGATCCAGTAACCATTTACAGACAGCAGCGAGATTTTATCTGTGGAGGTATGATATTAATACCTTGGAAATAGCTGCATTTGGAGTATGTTTGATGTGCACATGTAGTCACTCAGCCAATCCCCATATTCCTGTCTCTCTATTATCTCCCCAACCTGAGCAATTAGGGAGAAATATTTTCTTTGTCAGCTCTGAAGAAAACACTGTCCATTAGCTGATAAGATTGGAACAGGGTTTAGCAGGCCAAATGAAACCAAATAGAAAATGTCCTATCCTGATATTACTCCTGGCTCTTTGTTTGCTCAGGCTGTTCCTGAGTTTCTGATAATATGGTAAAACCCATGAAATTTAGCATATATGGATTAGTCAGAAATGAATGCCAACTTTGGAAGCCTGCCAAAAGAAGCCAGCACAGTTCTCTACAGGAGGTGCTTAAATTTATAACCTACGGGGTGGAGGGGCAGTCAAAATGAGAAAGGAATTGCAGGCTGATTAGAAAACGCCCCCAGACTCTTCTGATTGTATCTCAAGTGAGTAGCCAAGTCCAAAAAGACTGGTGGCCAATTTCTAATTCTCATCTTTACATTTGTATGAACTTTGATGTTTGTGGAGGGATAGAATTATGTGCCCATGAATATTCAGATATTAACTCCTTCAAATGACCAAAGACAAAGGAGACAGTCACCTAGTAAATTCAGCAGGTAAATTGTAGCTCAGTCGAGCCTGTATGTAGACCTGCTGGGACTACTGGATTAAGAATTCTACTAACTTTACAATGTGGAAGATCTACACGCTTCGTCTGTCTATTAAGAAAGGGCAAGAGAACTAATACTTACTGAGATTTGCGTGTGCTCAGCACTGTGCCAAGTGCTTTGTACACCTTTTCACATTTGACAGCCCCACAATTTTGCAAGGCATTTCCTGTCATCAACAATCTATGGATGAGGGACTGAGGCTCCAAGGTGACATTTAACTGGTCCAAAGTACTAAGATGCATTGAGCACCCATTACTAAAGATGTACAAATATTATTTTCTCTTTTTGTCTACAAAATCTCTGCTAAACTTTCTTTGTGATATGTCTGAAATATGGCATTTAGGTGAAACCTTACCTCACGTGGAAGAGTTAAAGTAAATGACAGGGATTAGCCATGGTCACCATGCTATTTGCCCTTTGTGCTGACAATGTGTGTAGGAGACAGGCTCTGAATGGCCCTACTTCTCACACATGCTCTTCTCTTCAGTGTGTATCCACAAATGTGGCAGAAGCACAGCTAGCAGGCACTCCAAAGGCTATGGTGACATGAGGAACCAAATGGGCCACTGGGGATAGAAGAGCTCCACCACAAGCAAAAAGGTCACAAATATAGAACTATTTGTCATCCCTTCTACGCACAGCATAGAGTTTCATTCCTGATCCAAGTTGAACCCAGATCTAAATGGAAATGAAACCATATGGGTTTGTCAGTTAGCAATCTCAAATACAACCAATATTGCCTACTGAGGTCCTGGGCAGCAGAAACACTAAAGAAAGAAGGAGAGAAGAGAGAGAAAGAGAGAGAAGGAAGACAGATGAAGAGGAGGAGGAGAAAGAGGAGGAGAGAAGGAAGGAAGGAAGGACAAAAGGAAGGGAGGAAGGAAGGGAGGGAGGAAGGGAGGGAGGAAGGAGGGAGACAGGGAGGAGGGAGGAAGAAAGGAGGAGGCAGGAGAGAGGGAAGAGATCGATATAAACAGGGGCAGGTCCAGCCACCAGCTGATGACTCTTCCTAGGTATATCAGCAAAATCTTAGAGGAGCAAAGATCAAAAATGTTACCAATTGTGTGAAAGTATACATTAGTATACCTAATGAAAGTTATTATTAAAAGTTTATGAAATCTAATTTGGTCAAAAATGGGAAAACAATCAAAGTTGGTATTTGAAAATTGGTAGTTGGGCAAGTTCCAAGCTAAAAGCAGAATTTGTTTTCAAAATGAACTATCTTAGTCCCAAATATTTAGGAACTGATAAAGGTCCCCTGTAGGTGCATCCCACTCAGTCACCACATACTTTCACGGTACCTTCCATGTGCCAAATATCAGGGGTGCTAAGCCCTAGGGGAACACAAATGAAAGAAAAATATATAAGTATATATAAATCTCTGCCCTCATACAGCTTACTCTCTAATGAAATTTTCAAGTAAAATATTGAGATTCCAGTGGTGGATAAATGGGGCAATATGAAAGGTCCCTTGACACATGGGAGAAAACTTAATAAATTAAAAAAGGGAAACTTTTTTCTTGCCAATAATCAAGGAAATATAGTTTTAAAACCATCTTGTGATACTAGTTTATAGATAGAAAAATCTGCATGTGTGCATGTGTGCACACACACACCTACACGGAAACTCCCGCTCCGATCCTGATGAGACTGTGCTGAATTTAGCACACACAGCACTTGAGGACACCTTCTAGTGCAACAGTGTAACAAGAAACCAGCACCCTCTTCAGGGTTGCTCTTTTCCTGTGCCCAGGTGATGCCATCACTTGGAATATTCTCTAAGGAAAAATTTAACTGAAGCAAAACTCTACCCAAATGCATTTACTACAGTGTTACCTAAAATAATACAAAATTCCCCATCCACAATTGCTTAATTATTATACATGAAAAATATAAGATTTTTCAACTACTAAAAATAAATTTGGCATATTTGAAGACTACGTGGATACAGGAATGATTTTCCATGTGCTTTTAAATTTTAAAGGAAAGGCAAAATATAAAATAACATTTTCTCTATGATTTAAATGGTATAAAATAATTCTTTATAAAGACAAAGACTAGGTCTAGGATAAAATACGAAAAAAAATGAAATTATTTGTTGCATGTGTTTGTTGAGATAAGAGTACATTTAATTTTTGGAAAATTATTTAATAATGCTGCATCATCTTTTGAATATAAAAAATAAGTGGATTCAATCATAGACAAAGGAAGTAGAATTTACCATGCACTGAGTAAGGGATTAAAAAAATACTGATCAATGATGGGTGAAGAAAAATGGAATCAGTCATCAAGCTTTAAAATGTAATACAGATGGTTTCATGGTTGAAAAACAGGAGTCCTCTGAAATTAGCCACGAGCCCACCTGTGGGATTTAGAAGAATTCAGCAGCATCCTGCATGGCCATCAAAGCAACCTAATATTCAGTATGGAAGTAGAAAAATGCCCAGTCATGTATATTTCTATGGAATAATTAGTGCACCTATAAAATTGCCCAACCAATGCAAAATATAGGGGGATTTATGCCTACTGTAGAAAGGGTTACTATGAGATCACACTTATCCCAACGTTAATTTCAAGAGTTGGAAGAGGGTGATTTGCATATTGCAGCCTACAGAAAACAACAGTCAGCAATCTCTACCTCACACTCTGTCCTTCCTTCCACTCCCACCCATCCTTCCTTCTTTCACCACCATGTCCCCCCCAGAAAATCTATGCCATGTGACTTTTTTCAACATCTGTTTCCTTTCTTTTCTTTCATAGAAAGCACACATGAATAATCAGACCACACTGCTGCTGTTAATTGTAAAAATCATTAGTAAACGTCCAGGTGCTGTTTACTATATAAGCATTGTAATTTTCTATCCTAAAATCAGCAACTCCCCCACACCATTGTCTGCCCTGGGGCTTGAGCGCTGTGCAGCTTTGAGGCTGTCAAAGGCAGTCGCAGCCCCATTTACTGGGACTGAAAGAGATCGATCCACACCTGCAGCGTTTGAGGCAATAATTCCTAATATTAGCCAGACGTCATGAGGAGCGGGCCCTCTTGCCAGCCTCCTCGTGATTCAACACTTTCCAACCCATGTGGAACCACTGAAATGCGCTGTGGTTGGCTGACACCCCCCGCGCTCGTTCCCCCCTTCCTGCCACCACCTCACCCCATTGTCCAGAGATTCTGGAAAGAAACCTATGAAGAAGATAAAGCCATCAGACACCACTGGACTCTTCCTGGGAAACCCAAGGTGCCTGCATCTTCACAACTGCAAATGAGGTGCAGAGGAGAAGCAAACTCAAAACCAGACCCCCGAGAGCCCAGACTGCAGGGGGACGCAGAATCCTGGGGATTTTACTGAGCGAGACCACAGCGCAAAGAGGAAGAATCCTGCCCGGCACCACACAGACACTGCCTAATGCTTTGGTTACACAAAACAGATTACAGCTTCCATCTGTTTCCTCGAAGGCACCTGTGGTTTTCCTCAAGAAACTCAAGATAAAAGAAAACGAAGCTTGAGTTTACATTTTCCCAGGTACTACAGTGGCATCCCCGGATACACCTGCTGTTCTCTCCTTGGGGCTTCCAATTCCTGCTCTGCTCCTTTGGGTTGGACCCCCAATCGCAGCCTTGCAGTGTCACTGCAGGAGTGTCGCCCGGCCCTCTGGCTGCTCGTTTGCCTATAACCCGCTGCCCTCTGTATACTGAGAGCCATCGCCAGCGTCTGTCCTGCGTCATCTGTTTGCATGCACCTGCTTCAGCCGCATTTGAAGTACCTCTAAGAAAAGTGGTTTCCTTTCTTTTCTTTTTTATATTTTTATATATAAATATATTCTAATATATATCTTATTTTTTTATATTCCTAGTACAATATCTGAATAAATGAATGAATAAAATTTATCGATACGGAATGCTGTAATAAATGTGAGTGCTAGTAAGTCCTTGGATCATCTTTCCCAACTTCAAAATGTATTTCCTCACTGGAGGCACAAGGATGTTAAGTGATTATGCTGAACAATGTTTTCAATGTGGCATTATCACCACCCGCTTCTCTAGTCTATTCTACAAACTAGAGGGGAATCCTAGACCTACACGTCCCAGAATCCCTTCCCCGCGTGCTAACAATGAAAGGGAGAAGCCCGTCCCCCAGCAGCAAGGACAGGCAGATGCACAGGTGGGCTCAGGGACAGAAGTGTGTGCGGAAAGTGGATACGGCTTTCAGGGCACCTTCCAGCAAGCTGCTGCCTGCTTCCTGCTTTGGTGTCACAGGCTGGGAACTTCGGCAATGGTTCTACTGTCCTTTGTTCCCCAGCCCTTCCAAAAGTTTTGTTAGGTCTTAATTCCTAGAGTTAAAATCTTCCTATGAGAAAAAAGTTATCTTTTCAATAAATGGTGATGGGTCAATTGGACACTCACAGGGTCGGGGGCAGAGGACGAATCATGACCCCCACCTCATACCACACATGGAAACCAGATCCCGATGTGTTACAAATCTAACGTGAAAGGTAAAACGTAAAGGTTTAGAAGTAAACGTTCAAGACCATCTTTATAAACTTGGGGTAGGCAAACCTTAAGACATAAAAAATTGCTAATCATAAAAGACAAAATGATAAGTAGGATCCTATTAAAGTTCAGATCCTCTGAATATCAAAAGACAACATTAAGAGAAATAGAAGGAAAACCGTAAAATAGGAAAAGGCATTTACAAAACATGTATCTGAGAAGACTATACAGAATATATAAAGAACTTTTACAAATCAAGATGGAAAAGGCAGACATCCCAAAATAGGAGAAAGCTTTGAATAGGTATCTCAAAAATGAATAATTAGTCAAAACATGTTAAAAATTTCTCAGCTTCATTAATCATCAGAAAAATACAAATTAAAACCACTATATACACAAGAGAAAGTCTATAATTTAAAAGACAGACAGATAAAACCAAGGGTTGTGTTTGGAGCAACACATACTTGTAAGAGAGTAAATTGGTATAATCGTGCGTGCGTACAGCTGGAAAACACTGGAAACTGACATTATCTACTAAAACTGAACATACACATACTCTATAACCTAGCAATTCTACCTGTACATATACATCGACACAAATGTGCACGTATACTCACAAAAAGACACACTCAAGAATATAGAAGAAAATATAAGAATGGCTAACAAACACATGAAAAAATGTTCAACATCTCTAATCATCAGGGAAATG
>CM052437.1:4048337-4130829 GCA_028533085.1 Varecia variegata
ATTTCATAAAGAAACTAGACTTTTAATAAGTGAATACAAATCGCTTCACGTACAGCAAATAGAGACCATCTGTGCCAGGCAGAAGTGAAGTCTGCTGGATGATCAGGTTGCCTCAAACCTGGAGCCCCACTGGAGGGGACAGACAGATACTCACCTTAACGAAATATCACAGTTTTTGCTAAGGGTCAGGTGAGCGTGGCAGAGCTGGATGAACCCATTCAACTCCAAACCTCAAGCTCCCCTGTAACACATCACAAGTCACATAAGCAGAACAGCCTCAGATGACTCACCTGCAAAATGCGAATCAGTAATAAGGGTGTTTTCACAGCATTGTGAGGGTAAGTGAAATACTATTTGAGAAAAACGTATGAAACATTGTAGGTACTCTGTTTGTGTCCTCCCACAGAAATTCCATTTTAGAACACCCGACCCACTCACCATGCTACCTGCCTAGGTGAATTCCAGGTTTAAGGGCTAGAACTGAATCTGTGTGGTGAAAATGTAATGGAGGGGGGGTGTGCAAAGGTGTGCAAACCCTTAGAAAATAAATGTTTTTGCACCCAATAGAATAAAATGTTAACGCTTGCACATTGTTAGTGGGAATGTAAAATGGTTCATGTTCTGTGAAAAGCAGTATGGTGGTTCCTCAAAAGTTTAAACATAAAATTACCATATGATCCAGCAATTCCTCTTCTGGGTATATACAGGATTGAGAGTGGGGACAAGAGCAGACCTTCATACACCAATATTCATAGCAGCACTATTCACAAAAGCCAAAAGACAGTAACAACCCAAATGTCCATAAACAGATGAATGAAGAAAAGGTGATATATACATACAATGGGATATATTATTCATCCTTAAAAGGAATGAAATTTTGATACTTGCTACAACACAGATAAACCCTGAAGACATCATGGAAAGTAAAACAGGCTACATACAAAAGGATAAGTATTGTGTGATTCCACTTACGTGAGGTACATAGAATAGTCAGATTCACAAAGACAGAAAGTAAAATTGAGATTGCCAGGCGCAGAAGGGAGGGGAATGGAGAGTGATTGTTTAATGGGTATAGAATTTCAGTTTGGAAGATGAAAAATTCTAGATAGGGATGGTGGTGGTGTTTATAGTTGCACAACAATAATGCCAATAAACTGTACAGTTAAAATGATTAAGATGGTAAATTTTACGTATATTTTACCACAATAGAAAAATAAAATATTAAATGTTCCTGCAACAAACAAATCAATACTAATGTCATGCTAAGCATCTTAGGTGAGAAATAATGTGTTTTGCAAATTAATTTCCTTTTGTCATCATTTCTCCCTAGTCTTTTTTTTTTTTTTTTTTTTTTTTTTGTGGTATCATTAAGAGGGCTGCTAATTCGTGTGGCTTAGCTGTGGATTATAAACAGACCAGAGATCATTTATTTCGCCTTTATCTGGGCCTCCATCAAAATGCTCAATGAATTTCTGGTCTTATGTCTAAGAATGTTTTTCCTTTTGCCTCCTGGGTCATGCCATGGTTTCCAACAAGCAAAGTTTCATGGACTTGGGAGATAGAAAAAGGTTTGTAAGTATTTTTCACCTCTTTCCTAGACTTCACTACCTTTCTCCACATAAACTCATGTTGGAGCACTGGCCATCAGCTTCCTGTGGGTCTCCCAGCTCCTGGGGAGCCGCAGTGCCAGGTCTCAGCTGCCTCTACCTCTGCTCCCTCCTTGCTCTCTCTCAAGACCTCATCGCAAATCACCTTTTTTCTGTCATCCGTTCTACTTCTCTTTTCTATGGATGACTCCCACTTCCATCTTTTTGGCAACTGCCCCACCAGAAATGATCTATAACTCTAATAACCAGGAGCCCAAACATTTCAGTTGACAAAGAGGAGTTCCAGCTCTTTTTCTCATTAAGAAATGGATGTTAAGGGAAGGCAAATTATCACAACAGCAGGCGTCCAATGTATGTGTGACAATTGAAGTCAAACTGTTTTAAGAAAAAAAGACGAGGCATCATTCTTCAGTTTAACTGAAGAGCCCTTGGCCCCAAGCTCCACCCAAACACTAAGGGTAGTGTAGCCCAGTGGTCAAGAGCATTCCCTTTGGATTCAGCTCTGGTTGGAATAGAATCCAAACTTACCACCAACCAGCTGCACGATCTTGGGAGAGTTACCCAAGGACACTACATTTTAGAATCTTCTTCCTGGGGACAATACCGGTGAAGTGAAATCAGGCTTGCAAAGTGCTAGGTATATATTTTTTCATTTTGCACACAGTAGTTACTATGCTCCTGATAATAAAATGGAAAATTATTTTTCTCTGCGTTTTATTTTATTACCAGATATATAGTTTACCCTGCATTTTACTCCTTTATAAAGATTATTGGCAAACCATAGAGAAAGACATTACTGCTAATCCAGATTTGTTGCTTCTGGAGCTAAAGGTATAGTATGCAATTGGTGTTCCCTGAGCCCTCATGCTAAAGAGTTCAGAGTTGACTGAAGGCACATTAGTAAGATTATGCAAGGAGCTGGCATCCCAGGTTTCTATCACCTCTGGGATGCACCATATTCCCTGCAACATTCTTTGCTTGCAAATCAGTGAGTATTAATGGATGTATGCTTATGGCACTATGTTGGAGGGAATGGGGCCCTTGAACAGCAAATCTCGGCAAGTAGCCCCAGAGCCCCTCAGTGGGCATCCGCGGCTCCATGAGTAACGTGAATGGGAGTAGCGGGGAGACGTGGTAGGTTTTCCCCCTTTCATCCCTTTAATACTAAGTGTCCCTAATTAAGTAGGCTCTGATTACTCAACTCTTGCGAGACCAATTCTGGGCTGAAGTGCAGGATAAGGAACATAATATAAGGTCTGATTCTCTTTGCCTTGGAACCAGAGATTTTAAAAGATTTGTTCCCTACTGAACAGGTAGTGAATGTGTCAACCGAGTTGGGAGCGTGAGCATTGTTCCTCTAAATCAGGCCCATTTTCTCAGTTCAGTAGCATCTACAGATCGGGCCCCACGGGATAAATAATCCGAGTTCAGTGAATGTCTAAGCAGTGTGTTGAGTGGCTTCAACTTGGCTGTGTACAATAAGAAAAGAAATTCATTTTTTCCTCACTTACTGCCTTCAAACCTGCTTCGCAGCAACACCCTTCCTGTTTACTTTTACATTAATTTCTGGTTTGTTTCTGTTATGAGTGTCACATTTGGTAATTAAGACTTACTTTAAAGTTTAGAAAAGTCCATTCCAACGGGTTCAAACCTTCTTCCTGTTCCCAGTTCAGGCCGCCCCACAGCTCGGGAGCCTGCAGTGCAGAAGACAACGTGGCCTGTCCTTGCCTTGTGCAGTCACCTCCTGCTCCTGTGATCAGCTACACGAGGGTCAGAGAAAGGGGGAGGGAAGACTTCAGAGAATGTACAGAAGTCTTGCTTGATTTGTTCTGTTGTGGTATCATGACAGGGGCCCTTCTCATGATTGATGTTTAAGTGCCCGGCTTTCCTTGGAGGTAGGTACGTGAGTTTTTCAGAAGTCGGATGCCCCGTGAACACTGCACGCTCCCTAGACACAAGTGGTGTGACCTTCCCCTCCCCTCCATTGCCTGCCCCCATCACAGCTCCTGCTCCCAGGAGTCTGGCCCCCAGCCACGCAGTCCTGGCCGCTGGCCACCTTGGTCTCTTTGAACACTAGGCAGCTCAAGCTTAGTGACTTCCTCCAGCATCCTCTAGCCCAGGGGAAACCCCGTATCCCTGCCAAGGCCACCATATGTTGCCTTCATCGTCCACCAGCTTCTCCTTACTCCTTACCTACTAGCTGGAGTGGAGGGTGAGGCTGCTGTGTCAGGTGAGCTCTTGTGTCTTTAGTCCAACAGGGTAAATCTAGTACCTTCCTTTTGAATGTGGGAAACTAACAATTGCTTCTTCTCTCTTTGAGCATGGGTCAACAATAGCTAGACTAGTAAAGTCCTATTTTAATATATTAGTTAAATAAATCAGAATAGTCTTTCCATGAATGTGTGGTGAATGGACAATTGAATAAATGAAGATATTTTTGTAGATGGAAAAACTTCCTGTGTATATACTTGATTCCAAACTATATCAAAAGCTTGTTAATGGCATAAAAAGCACTGCATCATAAAGTCCTTTTAATCATATGAATGCACATTGACAGTGATTCAAACTCTATCAAATTGTTTAAATATTCCAATAATATATGTCTTGCTTTTCCACTTTGATTTGGTAATCATCAATATTTTGAAAATATTTATCAATATGAGGATAAAATTGTACTGACAGTTCAAATAAGTAACATGAACAGGAGGATAAAGTAGGGTTTAAAGATAGGCTTAGAGTTCTTGGAGAAGATGGGAGGAGAAAAGACCACTAACATTTATTGATCACCTAACATGGTAATTACTATATGACATCTTCCTTGTTCCCTGCAAGACAGCAAAGTGGCTAAATCGTGACTGCAAAATCCTGGGCTGTAAGAAATTGAATGTATGTGACTATGAGCACATGGCTAATAAGTGGCAGATGGGTTCAAACTCAAATGTGTTTCAAAAGCCCCTTTCGTTCAGTCTTGGTGCTCGCTTGGTGAGAGCTCGTGCTTTTGCGTGCTCTGCTGTTAAATTGCTCCTTTTGATTTCTTGCTCACTGAACTAGTTTTCCAAGAAGAATACACAAAATAAATATTTCCCTACTTAACTATGAGTTCCATGAGAAAAAGGAACACACCTTTTATAGATCTCTGACCCCTGTGTTTAGCACAGTGCCTACTGCTCGGCACGGAGTAAGTGCTCCACACAGTTAAATAAATTAATAAACAGTATGTGATGAGGCTCAGAGATACCCAAGAAAGAGTAGGAAATAGACAAATGAAAACCTTGAGTTTGATCATTTAAAGACAAGTCTTAGGAAATGCCCATATTTTTAAATTAAAAAAAACCTGAAATTTGACACCTTTATTCCTTTGTGAAATATATTGGTGCAAAAAAAGAGAGAGAGCATTTCATTTGAGAATAGTTTCCCTTTATAAAACAGGGATGAGCAGATTGCGGCAGCTGAATGGAACATCCTGGCAGACTGCATTAGGAGAATGATAACGTGAGAATCAATGTTTAAAACATTCCCTTAAAAATCAACTCTCAAAATTAAAAAAAAAAAATGCAATCTCTGAGAAATGCCTGAAATACTTGGAAGGTATGAACAGGAATCAACAATTGTCTTCATCTTATTCAAATCTTTCATTCCCTAATTGTTACTGGCCTGGCTCACAAAGATCTCCAGAAAAAGTTAATTAACTTTAAATATCAGAGGGATGGAAACTTTTTTTTTAAATATGTTTTATTTTTCTGGAGAGCCTGTCATTTTATAATGTTAATCTGGATACCAGCAGGCACACTTAAAAGATGGTGTGATTCTGTGCCTGAAATGGTAGAATAGAAAGGCAAGGTCACTTTACCAAGGACGACAATGTCAGCCTTTCTTGCTTTGTTGTGCAAGGAATGCCTTCTACTCTTCCACAAACCAGTTCTGGGGTGGGTTCGGGGGTTTGTGGGCATGATGATTTTGATACAGAAATAAATATTCTTACACTTGGGATTACACAAAGGGGGGTGTGTATTTCTTACAGCCCAGTGTGAAATCCTTTAGGATTAGATTTAGTAGGAATTCTATCATCCCTGTTCTTCTCCTGTTTCTCAAGTTGCTTTGGACTCGCTATCACCTCCCTTCAACAGGCAGGATTTTATAAGAAGAAACTCTATCTGCCTGTCTACATGTCTCCAAGCTGGCTTTCTCTCTCAATTAGGCTGCTTAGATAAAAATTTCAAATAGAACCCTCAAAATTCTGCACTTAGGTTTTCATTCTAGAATGCTGAGATGGCCCACTTTAAATCCATCCCTCAGTCAGCAATACTCCCACCTCGCTCATATCCGTGTTGAAAAGGCACTGCCCTCTCTCCCCTGCACAAGCATCCGCTTCAATGCCTTGCTCCTAAGAGGGCTTTGAGGCTAGTTTTAATACAGTAATGATGATAATGGTGTTGGTAATAGTAATACTAGTAATACTAGTAATAGTAATATTGATAGGTTCAGTGTACATTGTAGATAAAGTGGTTGGAGCAATAGGAACATTCATCATGCACATAACAAGACATCCCGAGAGAAGAGTTCCAGTCTTGATCTGCTCTCCGGCCCAGTTCTATTGCCGAGGACCCGGGTTCTTTCCTTCTCTCTGCTCTGTGTCCTCGGGGTGCTGATTTTGGTCCTCGAGTGCACTTCCTTTGTGATCACAGGACGGCTGCGGCCACACACATCCTCATACAACAAACAGAGGCAGGAGAGGCCAGTTCTTTCCTTGGCCTCCATTTTTTAAATGAGGGAAACGTCCCCCAAGCCCCTGCCTTGCATGCCTTCGGGTGTCCTTGGCCAGTATGGCCAGCGCTGTGCATGACTCAGGCAAGCAGTGACGAGGAGAAAATGCTCCCTACGATGGACTTGGTCAGGTCATGACACAGCCCACAGACTAGGCCACTGTCCTCGAGCACAGGCTAAGGGAGGACGTCAAGCATAGCAGCCTCTGCAGGAAAGAAGGAAGGGCCAGGGAGAGGATAGAGATGCTACAGACCTGCTGCCACAGCATTAAGCTTCATTTCCATTTTGTGATGGAGCCTAAAGCCAGTGACCAGAAATGAACCCCTTAGGAGTAGCGCCTCATTCAGTGAATACGCAAATATTTTTCAGTTCGTATGGAATGCAAGGCACTCTGCAAGTCATGGGGAAAAATAGGATCAATTATAAATTACATTGAACATGTTTCAATTCATTCATTTCTTCATTTTCTCAATTAATATTCATTTATCTGGTAAATAGTAGTCTCCTTATCACTATTGTTAAATGATGAGATATTTCCTGCCCTACAGGGTCTTATCATCTGGTTAGGTAAACAAGACATTAATATCCTGTTTAAAAGAGTGTTTAAAAATGGTTTACATAGTTAAGTATCGTGGCGTGCTGTGGCTGGCTCATACAGGCTTAAGAGAGATAACTGTATGCATTTCTTCCCAAATGCATGGTAGCTTGAACTGGTAGCTTGAAATCAGCTATGGTAGGAAGAGTTACACCATCAAAACTGGAAAATGCTACAAATCGAACACACACACACACACACACACACACACACACACACCACCACAGCTATTGCTAAACATTAACCAGCACACCACTGGCTATGTGACAACAAAAATTAAAGGATAAATCATGAACTTTAATACTCAAATGAGTAGTAGAAACTATAGGAATAAGAAAAAAACCCAGCATCGGGTGGGAGGGGGAGGGGGGGCTGGGTATATCACACGTAATGGGTGCAGTACACACTGGGGGATGGACACGCTTGAAGCTCTGACTTGGGTGGGACAAAGACAATATACATAACCTAAACATTTGTACCCCAGTAATATGCTGAAAATATGCTGAAAAAATAAAAATTAAAAAAAATCCCAGCTACCTTTGACCCTGGTGCACAGTAGGTGGTCAGGAAAAGTTTGCTAGAGGGGCCAATTAAGGAAGCAGGGGGAAATGAGCTACTGAGAGAATCTCTGGGGAGAAGAGGTGGGGCTTGAGCTGGATCCTGAAGAATGGGTGGGATTTGAACAGTCAGGGAAGCAGGGGCGGGCTACCCAGGGAGAACGGCATGGATACAAATCTCGAGGCAGAGAAGGGTCTTATGAGTTCACCTATGGGCTGGAGTGCAGGGTGTGCCAGCAGAGTAGGGTCGCAGTTTGGTGCTTTCCGTAAGGGCAGGGCTATGCAAGTCGCTGTGCTAAAGCTTGGAGAGGCGGAGACGGACAAGACACTTCCTTAGTGGCAATGCAGTCAAGGCCCCTGTTTCAAGTTCGAAAGTTCGGGGCACCCCAGTTGTTCTCTTTGTTGTGCTGGTCACTAAATAGCATGGCATTATCTTTATAGAAGGTGCGTTGTATCTCTGCATTTTAGCTTATGGACGTGTTGGTTACTTAGCTCCTTGTTACCTGGTTCTAGTACTGAGATATGGGATTGGCAATTTACCTAAGCCTGTGATCCTGGACAAGAGAAAAGAGTAAAGAAATCACTTCATGCTTTTGTGTCCTGGGAAAGGCTTTTTGCAAAGAAACACCCTTCCTGATATGACTTAGGACACACGATGCCTGTTTGTCTGCCTGTGACAAGACCAGACATAGACGCACCAAATTCCCACTCATTGTCCCATAAGTAATCAGCTGAACTGGTTGTACCCATTGAGCAATCTGGACAAAATACCCACTCACTTGCCTTAACGGAAGTAGTTAAGCTTCTCTTTGCACCACAGGATCCTGAATTTGGTCCACCCTTGAGCACTGGAACCTCTGCAACCCGGCCTTAACAGCCCTGAGAACTGCCTGGCCTCGGGAAACACGTCCACTGTCCCATGCCACACCCCACCCCCCACCCCCCTCTGCCTCCCCGCATGCCTGCCCTGCACCTGGTTCTCTCTTGCCTCATTTACACCTCACCGCAAAAGAGAATTCCTTTCCGACTTGCAGAGCATATGGTGGGAGCATTCTCCCTATTGCGATAGTCTCTCCCCACTTATTGCAAAAATCCTTTTAAATAAAGTCTTTCCTTACCTAAATTCAGATTTTCTTTTATTTGCCCAATTATGTTTTGTTCTGTACCTCTGTGCCTGAAAGCCAGGCCATCATAAACCCTCCCAGGAGGGCCCTGGGCCTCTGCAGCGTGTACAGATGCCACCCTGTCCTGGGAAACGGCTGGAGCCCACTCAGCGTCAGTGTCTTCCCCCCTCAAGGGCAGGCTGGAGCAAAAGAATAAACTCACATAAACAAAAGAGTTCTAGAAAATGTTAAAATGGGACTTCTAAAGGGCCTTACTTTTCTGACCAACTTTGACAACTGTAAGAAACATGTGCTGAGAATCTTTGAGAACAGTAGCTGGTTCATTAATCTGACATTCTTCCACAACAAATAGAAAGAAAAAAAAATTAGCATCATTATCAGATAATGAATATGTTTGTATTGCAAGAAAAAATGTGCATTAGCTCCACAGGTACAATATAGTCTGTAATTTTAGAATCATCAGTTGGGACTTCACTACGTACAAAAGTATGATATCGGAACCAGTACTAGAGTGGGCAGGCTGAAATTTAACTTTTAGAGCTATATTGATTAAAAACAGTCAAAGGCTTATAAGAGCACATGATATTTTAGTGGGTAGCTTTGCAGCACATTAAAATACTCATATGAATACAAATGATGTCCATTTGGCAAAATTATTCTGTTCTATTATTATTAACTTCGTTACTTCTACTAGAATATAGTTTCTTAGATCAGTTTAAGTAACTTTATTTCTTTGAAATTAATAACACAAAGGAAAGAAAGAAACAAACAGAAAACTAGATATGAGATCTGAGACTGTAGGGCCTTCTCCCTCCTGCCCTCCCCCTATCACTTTTATTTATAATTTGCTTAAACTTTTTAATTAACAGAGACTGTCTTACCTTTAAATCCCCACCTACATGGCGATATTTGATTAGATACTGAAATAATTAAAATGTGTCCATGAATCATCGTGGAAGGTGACAGGAGCTGGTGGGTCCCCAGGCACCCTCCCCATCCGTCAGCCAGCCGCACTTGTGGCGGCCCCTTCATCCGGCTAAGTGTTAAACACACATTGTTTTCACTGCAGTTTTCCTACACTCAGAGAACTCAGAGAAAAGAGCCAACTTCTTCCCAGTCACCTAGCTCGATACCAAGAGAGTTTAGAATAAATTTCAAGTCAGCCATTCCTCCTGTCCACTTTTCTAGCCATTAAAGTTGCATATTTTACATTCGGCCGGGTTACCAAAAGTAGTATGGCATGTTCTTACTTGGCTGATAAAAGAAATTGAATAATATGTCCTTTATATCAATAAAACTTACAGGCCTGGAGTATCAATAAGATAGGGTTCCAGGGTTAGCAAATAAAAATACAGAGCACTCAGTTAAATTTGAATTATTTCCGATTGTCTATGCCTACGTACACTGAGATAAAAGATACTGCATGAAACAATGAATGCTAAAATATTATTTGTTGTTAATCTGAATTGCATTATGTTTCTAAATTTTATATGCTTCTTTGACTGTATTTATTCTATATGCCTTGGCTCTCCTTGATAGCGCCTGCCTTTAGGGGACTCCCTTATGCAACCCCTTGCAGCTCTGTTCCATCTGTACTGCAACACAGCTTCCACATCTAACTACCCTCTTCTCTTTCCATTGAAAATTACACTCAGTATTAGCATTACGAACCCGTTTACTGAATATATATCGGCACTCTGAGAATTGCTCTTCCAATTTGATTTGTTCAAGCATATGATACCATGTTTCATGGCATAACTTGTTTTTTCCACTCTTCAAGACTGTATTGAATTTCCTGATCAACTTCTTAAAATATTTACTGGTTTAAAAAAAAAGTGTTATCATTAAATTGTGTCCCTTTCTTCACCACTACACCCAAGTTTCTGCAAAATTTTGCTATTGTTTCTGAAATGTCATCTGGAAGGGTTTTTTACTCTTAATAGCTTTATAAGGAAGGCTCTTCCGTGAGAAAAAAATATCGTACCAGCAAAGGAAATTTGTTCTTCCTTGTGATTGCTTGTCCCCACAGTTTGCCATTAAAGGATATTATATCTTTGATAATCTGTGGAACAGTAAATGGGATTATTATATTTTTAAATCATGGAAGTAGATTTTGACCTGGCACTTAAAATTTGTTTGCAGTTTTGGAATCAGAAAGTGCTTCCGAATGGTAGAAATACATTCAAAAAGTCATTTGTGCTGACAGAGAGATGAGCGGCATCAATATGGAAAGCCAATCCAAGGTCTACTGCCGTCCCCTTATCTGTTTCATTCGCATTCATCTTAAACAAACACCGTGTTATTTTATCACTTTCTTTGGTACTGCTTGAGGAGGACATCATACATCTTGTGTGCTCAGCTATTAGCATTTGCAGGCTTGCATCTTACTTTCTGCCATTTTCAGATTGAATGGACAATTGTATACCACACAGAGAGCTTCAAAAAGATACTTTCCTTGTCTGAGAGATGTCCACTGCTCATAGGATTATCGTGACATTTACACTTGCATTTTGGCATTTGGGGGCTCACATATACACAAATAAAAAAATAAATAATAGCCACCACCATAAGAATCGAAAAGCATCTGTCATTTATGAGTCCAAACTGTGTACCAGGGCTGAGTGAACTGTTAAAACGTTTGCAAATTTGTGAAGTAACAATAAATTAAAATCAATATCTGTTACGAAAAAGGTGAACTTCTCATATCCCTGCAAGGGACAGCTGAGCTTGTGAAGGAGGCACAGTCTCCTCGAAATGGAATCAGAGCTGGCCTCGGGCAAGGTGTGGGAGAGCCAGCCTGCAGCAGATGGTGGCCTCTCGGGGATGGGAGTGTTACCTGGGGGATTAAGGACCCCAGCGGTGCCACTGTCACTGGAGTCAGGCTCCAGGAAGCAGTGGGGCCAGGCAGATCGCTGTTGTCTGCAAGTATGGAGCTGTCACTGACTGGCCGGCTTTCGGGAGCCTGGGGCCGTCACTGCTTTGCTAATGTCCCAAAGCACCATTACCAGGTGAGGACCGGCCCCTGCCAGGAGCAGATGACTAGAGCAAGGCCCTTGCAGACAGGCTGATTTCAGAGCATGCGCACTGATGCGAAGTTAGCACTCATTAATGGTTGTAATTTGTTGAAAACTTGAGACCCAGGCCGAAGGACACTCTTTTCCTTTCTTGGGGACGAAAAGAAAAGTACTTTAATTCTTCTCAGTCCTTTCCCGTGGTCCTCCCTCAGCCAACACTATGGAAAACCACCACGAAGGGTGGTCCAGATTTTGTGTGCAGAGGCGAGATTGTCAACTACCACTCCTATTTAGGTGATGGAAGCACCAATTACCGGGGCAGAAAAGTAGCTCTGTATGCCAACTTCTGTAATGTATTGATAAAAGCTGAATATGGGACATTTAGGACTTCCTGAGAAAGTCAATATAGGACACAGGACAAAAATTAAATGCAGGACATACCCTGTATATGCAGACGCCTGTCAACCCTGCAATAAAGCATCTACTACCTTGGACATTTGATCAACGCATTACCTACTTCAGCATGGACCATCACAAGTGTAAAGAGCTAAAATGTTACCATTTGGTCTGATTATTTAATAAATGCAGTAGATACATTTCTTTGTCCATATTCTACCCATCATTTCAGAATCTATTCATTAGTTTCCATGCCTGTGCTTTCTTGGAACTCAACGTTTTCACACTTCGTGTTTCTCCTGAAGCACATGTGTTTGAGTGGAAGATTTCCAACATGAAAATCTCCAAGATGACACTCTACAAGCTCACATTTGAAGTGTAGGAATACAGACATTGGAATATCTGCAAGTTCTCTTTCTAGAGTCTACACAGCTAAGGCTTGAGGGATGTCCAAAGATTTCATTTCATCCCAAAACACCCAAACAGGAGGGAAGTGATAGACCATTTGGTTCACCACATCTCATTGTTTCTGCAATCTATGTGCAATCTCATTGTCAATTTTAATGACCTCTCTCTTTTGCCCTAACCATTGCCTGGTAAACTATTTCACATATTTATGATTCTCTGCATGGAACAAAAAAAAAAGGAGAAGAAGAAGAAACACTTCCTGACATCTGTTCTGAATTTGTTTTTCTTTAATTTTCATTTATACCCTCTTGTTCTATCATCTGTGTTGGGCTCAAAATAGGAAACCATGTTGACATTTTCCAAACCATTTAAATTTTATGTTCTTTAATTAAAATCCCCCTCTTAACTAGATAGACTTCTAACCTGGTGGGTAGACGCCATAATACTACATTTAAAAGAAGACCATTTTTTTTAATCTTCTCCCTCCTACAGGAAAAAAAAAATGATCTTGAAGTTACAATATTTCTGTGTTATCCAAAACCAAAGGAGATTCACACACTTTTATTTTTGCCCTAAACTTGACTGAAACTACACTTGAAATAGTAATATATAGCTTCAAGTCCCAGTGTGCTGGCGCCATAGGGATGCTTTTTATAAGCCTTTTTTGTTGTTGTTTTGGGGCAATAGTATTTGTGTTGGTCAGAAACCCTGGCTACGCAGACCAATTCCAAATTTCTCAGCTCATATATCCTGTTCACAACCTTGGAAGCTAATATAAGCTCTTCTACCCTAAACCATTGCATAAATAAAAGAGAATCGTATTTTTCTGAGACATGGGGGCCATATCAAACTTAAGTAGGAAACTAGTAAAAGGCTTTCTCAGGTGAGGTTTTTAATTATGTTATTGTAGAAACAGTGTGTTCAAGACTAAGTTATTTAAAAGGGGAGCATGAACCACATTCTGTTTAATATCTGCAGGCCCCTCCCCTCGTGTCAAGAAGAATGCCTTGCAAATAACTGAGGTTTCCTAGTTTTTCTCATTTTATATTTTGAATGAGTATATATACCTGTAAATGATAGCATGGCTCCCAAATATTTCATAAAAAAATTTAAACTTCAGAAATGTAATCAAGACATATTTGATTCTAATTTCTAAGCTAGACATTGGACATATACCAACAAAGAGCAGACTGGGTACCTGCCCTCATGGAAACTTACATTCTAGGGTGAGGACAGACAACAAACAATAAAATCAACAAATACATACAGATCACGATAAGCTCTATAAAGGAAAATTAGGGTATTATGAGAGAGGAATTAGGAAGCCCACGCTTTAGACTAGACTGTCCAGGGAGGCTGCACTAAGTCTGTGACACTTATGGTGAGACCTGAAGGACAGGAGCGAGAGGAATGGTGTCCAAGAGGATGGAACAGCACGTGGGTGATGAGGACTCTGTTGTCAAGGCACTGCCTGACACCCAGCCCCTCTGCAATGGGAACAGAGCTGGGGATGGTGACATTTCCCAGGATCCCCTTCCCTGTATGGTTCCAGGATAGAGTTTGCCAACAAGAGAAACCTCCATGGATCTGGAAGCAGAAGAGGGCCTGACTCCACAGTTCTCTAGAGGCGGTTGCAGCCAGATCTGGGAGCAGAGGTGGGCTTCACAGAGGCTCCTCAGCAGGCTTTTGGGGCACATCTGCCTACCTGCTACAGACCACAGCAGTTGGCAGAAGCTTTCAAAGGCACTGTTGAGAATCATAGCAGTCTCCCAGTGAGAACTACCATCCTCGGTGTTTCAGGCTGAGGTCTCAGTGTCTGTCATCATCTTCCTGTGGGAGGTCCCCTGACTCTTTCTCCCAAGTTCCCCCAATATAAAGCTCATAGTAAGCCCCCTTTCACCAGACTCTATTACAGTGACTCCATTTTCCTATCCAAACCCTCATCCCCATGACATGGGGAGGTCTTAAGGAAAGAAAGCTCTTGGCATAGTCGAAGAAGTCAATGCCAGTGAGATGCAAAGCAATATTGCCTTAGAAAAGTATTCTGAGAAAATCCTGTATTGCAGCAGATCTACTAGCACTGGAGCATTTGGAGGTTTTGTGCACACATTTTTTTCCCCCACAAGCTTTCATTTTTAGTAAGCTATAAAAATCCAACATGCCTGAAAAGTTCAGATCTTCTTGGTCTTTCTCTACTCTGATCTTTCTGAAAAAAGGCAAGAAGTTAAGTCTTATATAAACAAAAAGCACATTTCAGTCCTTCTGTTGGTATGGCCAGAGCGCTGAGACGGGCTCTGAGGCTCACTGGGAAAGTACATTACGTTAAGAAAAACTGCTCAACTGTATCCAAAGCCCTGACACAGGAGGATGTTGATAATTTAGAAATTACAAATTAGCTTTCCATTAAGACACCTATAATTATGTGATTAAATATGGGGAAGTAATGTCCTGCAAAATATTTACAGTCTATTAATCCTAAAGCAACTCAAATATTAATAGCTTGTTTAAAAAAAAATAGTCCTCCTCTCTAGGATGGACTCAGTCTATAGAGCAGAGGATTTGTATGTGTTTTTAATCAACTATAAATCTTATTCTTTTCCATGAGGTTGAGTTTTCAAAGGTGCCCAAGTTTAGTGGGATGGGAGACAGAGCAACTGATGATTTGATCCCTGGGATGATGATTTGATCCCCGACGGGAACTCAAATTTTGCTCAGCCTTGAGGACAGTGATCACCCCCTCTGATTTTTATTTCTCAAAAAGTAGAAATTATGAGATTTTATTTATTCCTGTCTTTATAATTAAGATATCATTCACATACAGTAAAATTCACTTTTTCAATGTAGAGTTTGTATTTTGGACAGATGCAACACAGTTAAGACAGAGAGTAGCTCCATCACACTCTGCCCCCCAAGAGTGCCCCCTAAAGAAATAGAGACTCTAATTGCTTATTTGAAACATAAATCCAAAGCTTTCTTTGGAAGAGCGAGCTGAGGCATTTCCCGTCCCGTCCAGCAGTCTCTTCCAATGAAGGAACTGAATGAATGGCATTCTTCAAGCCAGTGAGTCTGCCCAGCTCTGGAGTCAGACAGGCCAGGCTCAAGCCCTGATTCTGCCAGATTGCTTAGAGAATTCTTAGCAAAATCCACCAGAGTTTCTAATTCTCAATTTTCTCTTCTGAAAAACATGATGGGGAGAATGATGCCTAGGACAGAGTGTTACTGAGAGCAGTAAACGCAGAGTGACGTCTTTCACATGCAGAAGGTGCTCAGTCAATGACACTGCTGGGCATTCAGACAATCCAAGGCTAATCGGGGGTACATTGAATGCTGCGTCCTCAAGTCAGGATGTCTCTATTGCATCTGGTCACAGGGAAAGGAGGATAAAGAAGCAGAGTCCCACCACCCAGACCCGGACACATGAGCAAAGAAGGGGAACAAAGGTAGCAAGCACATCTGACCTTTAATGCTTGCACCATTTATTTATCTGGTTATTTAAAACGCTGTAAGGTGACTTCATTTTATTTAATCTTTTTCTCTCATTTCAATCTTGGGGCTTTATTCTCCTCTTGCATTTGGTTTTCTTGGTATAATTACTTACTCTTTCTGAACTGCTTGTCCTTTCAAAGTGCTTACTTTGTGCTGCTGCAGAAGTACACATTTTTGGCCAAAGTGATGGAATTTGCAGCCAAATGAAAAAGAATATGTGCAATTAATGAAAAAACAGCTATGGACTATAATTTACAGATTATTTGGCAGGAGCAAAACGAGTGAGACATGGCCCACTTTGTTCCCAGCCCTGGTTCCTGTAAAGTCTTCTTTCAATTTTATGCAAATAATGTATCAGAGAAAGGAAAACCAGGGATTGTAAGTGTGGGAGAATTTCACAATGCCCTTTCACTTGGAGGGACAAATATTTGATGGTCTGCAACAAGATCTCTGCCATGCCTATTACATACCCCCAAATGGTACCATATTGAACTAATTCCTCCATAATTGCTCTGTTACAAACATAATTTTCCATGTAATTAAAAAGATTTACACAGCATCTTCAAAGATGTTATACAAACTAAATAAGTAACTTGATATTAGGGTAAATTTTCAAGGACTTTGGAGTTTGGGGCCATGTGACACCCACTGAGTTTGATGGAAGAAAGACATATAAGCTTGTACAGTGCCTGTGAAATTATCTGTCCATGAGCAAAATTGGATGTGTGGGTTCCTGTGCCCTGATTCTATGGAATAAGTTAGTAAGATAAAGAAACCACCTCTCCTATGATGGGACAGAAAGAGCAAAGATTGCTGTAGTCAGAAAGATTTCAATTCCTGCTGTATTGCTTACAGTTCCGTAACTGAGTGCAAGTCATTTAACAAGCCTCAACTTCCTGATCTATAAAACGAGTCTAGTCGGTGTCCATCAAATCTTCCATTGGGTGCTTAGGCAGGACCAGATCACCCAGCACCATGGTAATACTTGGATTTTATTCTCAGCACACAGGAACATTATTAAATGCATAAGCAGAAGAGTAATGTTTCCTCACTACGTTCTCAGTAGACCTCTGGATCAGTTAGGGCTTTTTGATTACAAGCAAAATAAACCAGTTCTGACTAAACAAAGTGAAGAAATCTACAATGATAAACTAGCTCTGAACAACTAGCTCTTAGAAAGTTCCCAAAAGCAAGGCAGTCTGGGCATCTAAACAGCAGCAAGGAACTAATCATCAGCTTCCGATATTCCCGGTTCTTGCCATCCTTGCATAAGATTCCTATTCAGGCATCAGCATCTGAGTGTTTAGCATAGACCACACACTCAGCCCTCAGCAAGGGTGCAGGGCAGGAGCAGGAGCCGGGGGCACGCAACCAACGGCCCTGCCAAGGCTAATGCAATGGAGGGGAAACTGTTCTCAAGGGACGATTAAGGCGTCTTCACCAAAATCAGTTTTGATCCTCAGAGGGCAAAAAGAGTCAATACCGACTGCCACCACAATGACTGATTTGGGGGTAAATGGCTTGGAGAGAATTAAGTAGAGCAGATACGACAGGTTGGAAGCTGCTTCAGGGAGCCAGGTAGGAGCTCAAGGTGGCCCGGACCAAGACTCCGCAGTGGAGGGAAAGACACAGGGCAGATCTGAAGTGCAGTTTAGCAGCAGAAACAGCAGGACTGGCTGATGGGCTCCCTGTGGGGGCGAGAAAAGGGGGTGAAGAAAGGTTCAAGGTTGAGGATGGTAATGGATGGACTCAGTGATCTATGACTCATCGTCCTTCTATTGCTAGCACTGCCTTTGATAAAGGAAAGAGCGTATGCATATGGCACATACCATGTTGAGCTTAATATATTCATATAGGAACACAGAGATGCAATATGCATATGGACGACGGCATCTGCAAATCTATTTTAATAAGCAATTTTATTAAGCTTAAAAACAGCCTTCCTATAATATTTTTTTAGTTTGATGAACATATTTTAAATTATTTCTTGACTCAACAGAGCATTTTTTAACTTATAAATATTTTGAGGTCCTCTTCTCATTCTCTCTGTTTTATTTTTAATGGAGCCCAACGACAAGTTTTGCTGGGCACTGGCCGGGCTGGGGTGCTGCACACACAGCTCGGCACGCAACGGAGGGAACGGTGAGGAAGGGAGGGAGGCACAGTTTATTTCAAGACTAAAATTATCATTGCAAATTCTAGGATATTGGTTCACTCCTCCTGGAGACTATTAGAATGAGAGTTTCAAAAGTTCAGAGACTATTTTGGTCGGAAGCCTGAAGTTCTTCGAAATAACAGCGAGCAGCTGCTGCTCCCTGGTCCCTCTTCCTAGCTATAAATACAGGGCATTTGGAGAGAGTTTTGAGTCAGCCACGGTGTGAGCACTTATTTTCTTTTTAATTTTTTCCCCCATTTTGTTATATTTCTCTACAAAGCAGAGGTGGGAAATGAACAGGCCCGGTGAAAATCGACGTTCCGTTTTGCGCAGGAAAGAGATTATCCGCCTTGTCCTTCTGCCCTGGGGACTCGGATCCCCCAGTGAAAGAGGGAAGTAAAGCCCCTGTGTCACATCCTGCTCCTCGGGGTTATGCCCCGGGTTACTCAGACACCAGTGCGATGGCAGAGGAGAAGCCAGGGCTTGGGGGCCTGTGGTTCCGCAAATCTTGTCCTGGTCCCGATGCCCACCAGCTGGGCCACTCACATGTGCTGCTCAGCTGTCTGGGGGGGTTTCCCCATCGGAGGCGATGAAGCTGACAGTGCCACCTGGCAGGGCTGTGATGAGGATAAACACGGCCACCTACGTGAGAGTCAACCGCGCCGCGCGCCACCTGGTATGGGCGGGACGGAGCAAAAAGCATTTTCCTTGTTCCCTTCTCCATCGCTGTGGTGACGGTTTTTCTCCATGTATGTGAGAAGAGCTAGAATACACAGGCCCGTCTTGGGCAACGTGTCTGCCTTATGCACCTCAGGAGTGCCACGCGTGTTCACTGTGGACCTCGTGTTGCGACAGGTGAGCAGAGTGGAGGCCCTGTGCCCGCCATGGCCTGTGCCACCATCAGAGTCGGCTCTGGCGGGCTGACCGAGAGTGGCTCGGCCTTCACCCTGCCAGTGCACCGGCAGGGTCTGCTGCCAGAAAGACAAGGAAAGGCTTCTCTTGGGCTGTGTTTGGGTAACCAAGGCCTTCCACAGGACATGTGAGATTCGGCTTATCAAGCTGTTCTAGGGGCTGCCTCTGGGTCTCCTGCACATCCTCTAGGCTGTAGCTACTTCCCTCCGAAGGGCAGGGAGGGTCCGCCCTGGCTGCTGCCCCAGCTCACTGGCAGCAGACTGACCTGCAGTCTGGGTGCCGTCCTGGAAGCGGCAGCGCAGTACAGAGTTTTCTCCCGAGAGACAAGGTAGCAAGGCTGCTAGGAACAGGGGCTCTGGGGCAGACCCGCAGTGTGAAGCGTGATTTCACCACTCACCAGCTGTGTGACCTCAGGAAAGTCCCTTAACCTCCCGGTGCCTCCGTTTTGATAAATGGGATAAGAAGATTCATCTCATAGGGTTGTCGTGAGGATTGAGTGAATTAATGAATTAAGGTACTTAGGAGAGTGACTAACGTACATTACACGTTGGGTATTGGTTTGTTTACTTATTTATTTAATTTCAGAAAAAAACTATGGAGACAAATAACCCTGGATTGAAAATTTTCTTTTCTTATCAAGTTGATGTGAACATTTTTTATTAAGAAAAGAATTATGATGACATAGGATATTTTACTGAGAGAAGGCAGCCCAGCTTCCTTAATGTTTCCCACTGCTATGGAAACAGAGGAAGCCGATTGTGCTATTCCAAATTACCTTTTGGAGACACAATTGCCTAGGTGACCTTCTCAAAAGCTGGCTGTGCAGATTCACAAAGCGGGAGATGAGGCTGTTGAATGTTCATGCACCGTCCACTGTGGGAACTAATGAGCTCGGGCAGCACGTCCAGCATCCGCCCTCCCTGGTCCCCTCCCTCCCCTGTGCCCCACCGGATTCCAGGATTCCAGCCGGTGCAGACTTCTCAGAGACACCACCTGCTACTGTGCCTGAGCACCCTGTGAGGCTCGGAGCCCTGGCGGGCGAGGTGGCTAATGGGGACTGCATGCTTTCTAGCCATGTTTCCAGGAATAAGAAAAACATGAGGTCAAGAATCCAGGCATTCAAGGTCCTTGGGCTGGAACTCCAGAGGGAGACTGAGACCCTCATTCCCTCCCTGTCCCTCCAGACTCCAATCACTGCCCACCTAAAGCAGAACAGCTGCACACTCCTGTGGACTCATTTCCACATCTTCACGGCTCATGTCAGCTCTTTCATTTCTTCTTTGATTTATTTATTCAACTGTTCTTAGGTCTCTCCTTCCCATGCGTGGGCAATGCAGAGGTCAGGCACTAGGCTGGCCCTTGTATTCATGCAGTTAGTGGGGACATTACACAGACAAGGACACCGAGGTGTGAGATGGGTCACCCTGGCCCATGTCCCACCCTCCTTAGTACCAGGAAGGACGCCCGGCTCAGGTGCTGCTGCGCAAGGATCTGCCGGGTAACGAGGAGGAAGGAACAACACAGAACGACACATAAGCAAGACAGAGAAATGCTAAGAAAAGTCAGTGTGGCTAAACCACAACTATGACAGCAGGAGGGGGAAGACGGGGCTGCGGAGACTGGCAGGGGCTAAGAAATACGGGAGGTATCTGTGTGTGTATGTGCGTAAAAGGATATATGTAAACATATTGTGTATACACTTATGTACCTGTACATGCAGCATATCATCTTTGGAACGTTTTCACGAGTCAGATCCTCCCTCTGTATGGTGATCGTGGGTTTCGAATTAGGAAAGAGGCTATGACGTTGAGGGACACACTCAGACCCATCATTTCAAGGAGGCTGGAGGATAAAGGACAGAGGCACATGCAGTGAGGTCAGACCCCAGGTTCTTAGCTCCCCCAGCCCATGCGGCGTGTATGTTGGGAGGCAGGGCTGGCTTTAGAAATACCCAGAGAAGCAGAGACCTGCCAGTTGCCCTGTCTCGGGGTGAGAGTGTAGGGGGCACTGCAGATCCAGGGGACCCCCCCTTTGCTTGGGCACTAGGCCCCACGGCATTGGTGACACAGAGGACCTGCCTGGAGAATACGAGCCCACCTGGGGTTCCTGCATCCCGTGGCCTTACCTGGCAGAGACGGGATCCAGAAGTCTCTGTGAGCCCCAGTTAGGAGAAGCAAAGGTCTGAAAAGCTGGTGGAACAGACAAGACCTGGGGCAAAGCTGGACAGGCTGAAATACTCACACCTTCCAGACCACAGTGGAGGTGGCCTCTGCCATGGTAGGTGCCACAAGCTACTCAAGGGGCCCAGGAGTGCCTGTGGCAGCTCAGCCGTCACCGGCGCAGAGAGCAAACCAGGGAGGCCCCTGAAGCAGGGAACGAGGAAGACCCAGGTGCGGCTCCATGGATCAAAAGCCTCTTCCTCCCAGCTCCCGCGGGAGCAAGTAGGAGCCCTCATGCACCCACGTGCCATCTTGGGGAGAAGGAATAGACAGTGCATCTTGAAAAATATGAGCATTTGCAAGATACTGCAATAGCTAAAAGCAGCCACTGAAATAAGCAATGAGAAAGAGTTTAATTTTGTTAATAGTCATATTTGAACTGAAAGTATGCATTCAAGCCAGAGGAGAGGATGAACTCATCATCTGGCATCTCCGTCTTTCTGCTGCCCAGCAGGACGAGCACACATAGGGAAGGCTTATTAATATCTAAGCTCTAGGAAATCCAAAAGCCACATTCCATTTCCACATGGGAGTCGAGGGTGTGTGACATTTTCAGCCCTGACACTGACACCGTCTTAACAAGCTGAGTGCTGTCTTAGCACCCCTGGGAGGCCACGGATGGTGGCATAATCAGAGGTGCATGTTAGCAGAACTCCTGTGCCTCTCATTACATGATAAAGTGTCATTAATGACATACCAAGAAGGTGCAGCACATTGTCAGCTTTGTGTCAATATGAGTGAAGCCAAAATTTCCCTTTAATGTTGTCTCTTTAGGAGACTTTAATGCTAGCCTCTCTCCTGCCCCTGTAGGAGCCATGAGCCAGCAGCAGTAGGAGGGGGTTTTCAGCAGCTGCCAAACATGACATTTCTGGACCGGCTGCCTTGCCCTCAGCAGGGGACATCTGGAGAACAGCCTTTCATCTGTCGGCCTCCGCACGTCTGGCTACCTGCAAGGGGGCTGGAGCCCAGGGCGTGTGTGTGGCTGAAGCCTGGCTCTTGTGCCCAGCTGGGCCCCGGCAGCTCTAGGCAGTGAGGGAAGTTTCCTTGCTTCCAGCAGCAACATCTGTTCTGGGAAGCCTTTGTCCATTCCTCCCTGAGATGCACTTATGGCTCCAGCCAGCCTGGAGGGATGGTCTAATCAATGACAGTGCCTGCAATCTGACAGGTGCGGGTCCCCCAGTGGAGCACCTCCCATGGCTTGGGACCAAAGCATTCCAGGAGCAAAAGGCTGCCTGTCATGAGCTTGCCACCTGGCTCCGGGGTGTGTGGCATCAAAAAAGAATGCATTATTCATCAATTCCACAAGAGCAGACGTTTGCACAGTGGGCATCCTTTGCTCCCAGGAGATGTGTGCTGAGGATTATAGAGTGTGCCCCAGGGGGCAACTGTGTGCACACCCTCACCCTCACCCACGCTAACCGGGGCCAAGCCCTCAGGCTGGGATGGTCTCCTGCACTTTTGATTGAGGATGCTTTTGCCAAAGCAGGTAAAATATAGAAATAAGTTTTGACCATGCAGGAAAGTTAAGTGAGTAAGAAAACAAATGGATAGAGGAATTGCCTTGTCTATCCATTTGTAAGCCTCAAGGGTCAATTGTGTGATTAAAGAATACATGGATGAAGTGTGTATATGTGGGTATTTTCATGTATGTCTTGCAAATGCATAAAAAAGAGGAATGCGCGATGCACTGGGAGCAGAGGTCAACCGTGGGAGGAGAAAGGGAGGCAGAAGGTTGGTGAAAGTAGTTCCCCACCTTCTTCCACATACAATCTATGTCATGTGTCTCCAGCATAGTGTGCATATTGAAAAACTATTAAATAGATGATGTCATGGGTTCTCAGCTCATCCTAAATGAGATTATGAAGCAAAAGGAATATTAGTCTCTAATTGTGGGCACTGTTGAATTCCCACCCCTGCTCCGTTAACCCAGAGGTGCAGGGAGCATTCTTGGCTTGGAGCCAAGTCTAGGCTTGAGCACAGCTCTGCCTCTAGTAGGCAGTATGCAGACATCGAGCCTCACCTTCCTGCTGTGTAAAACGGAGATAACAAAATGTACTTCACGGATTTGTTTCAATGAATGAAGTAACATAGCTCCAGCCTCTGGTGCCAGAGGGCTCCCGCCTCTGCTTCCCCAAAGCTGTGTCGTCACTCCCTCTGTGCCCCAGGGTGACAGGCAGCCCTCACGTCAGGTCCTCACACAACGCACTGCGTCCCGTCTGGTCCATGCTCCTTTCCCTACTGATTGCAGAGGCAGTGACTCTCTTACCCACTACCACAGAGCCTAATTCAGTGTTGGGCACATACTTGTTGACAAATAAGGAATAAAGACTGAGTGAATATGTCCAAGGATGATTAAAAGAGTAAATGAATAGATAAGTGAATCAATAAGGCATTCAGGTCTTCATGTTTAAAAGATGGTTAGTCTTTAGAAGTATGTCTTCCATTTATGGAAGATGAAGATGAAGACGATGATGGTAGCTGCTAACATTTACTGAACCCAGACCATGATCCGGAAAGTGTTCTAAGAGATAAAAATGGCTTAAGTCATTCAATCATATCCACTTTCCATGAGGAAAGTACTTGAATTATCTTTATTTTACAGATGAGGAAAAGTTGTTCAAGGGTTCTCAAGTGACAGAGCCAGGGTTAGCACCCAAGGCAGTCTGGCTTCAACACGGAAGCCCTTACCACATCATAGTAAATCTCAGTTTATGTTATCCTTCTTTGTGTGGTTGCTATGGGTATGAATAGATGAGCTGGAATCTGGCCTGAATAGAGAGGAGTTAATCCCTTTGTCTTGACAAACTGAAGTTGAAGTTGACCACAGAAACCTTTCAGCCAGGATTGTCTGAGATGACCCTCAAGAATGATCGGTAACATCAGTGCTTGGGATGTGTAGTCCACTTTTAAAACAGATCTCTATAAGAACTATGAAACACTGAGGAAAGAAATTGTGGATGACACAAACAAATGCAAAAACATAACATGTTCATGGATTGGTAGATCAACATTGTTAAGATGTTCATACCACCCATTGATTTAAAGATTCAATGCAATCCCCATGAAAATACCAATGGCATATTTAACAGATCTAGAAAAAAACAATTCTATGCTTCATTTGGAACCAGAAAAGAGGCTGAATAGCCAAAGCAATCCTAAGCAAAAAGAACAAAGCTGGAGGTATCATATTACCCAACTTCAAACTACACTACAAGGCTATAGTAACCAAAACAGCATGGTATTGGCACAAAAATGGAGACATAGACCGATGGGACAGAACAGAGAGCCCAGATATAAAACCATCTATCTACAACCAACTGACCTTTGACAAAGCAGACAACACATGCAGGGGAAAAGAAGCCCTATTCAATAAATGGTGCTGGGAAAACTGGATAGCCACATGCAGAAGAATGAAAAAGGATCCTTGTCTCTTTCCACTCACAAAAATTAATTCAAGATGGATAAAAGACTTAAACATAAGGCATGAACCATATTAATTCTAGAAGAAAATGTAGAAAACAGTCTTCTAGACATTGGTCTAGGCAAAGAATTTATGACTAAGACCCCAATGGCAATTACAGCAACAAAATAAATAAATAAATGGGACTTGATTAAATTAAAAAGCTTTTGCACAGCTAAGGAAATAATCAACAGAGCAAATAGACTACCTAGAGAATGTGAGAAGATATTCACAATCTACACATCCTATAAAGGGTTATTAATATTATTAACAACTAGAATCTACAAAGAACTCAAACAAATCAGCAAGAAAAAAATTAGCAACCTCATTAAAAAGTGAGCAAAAGATGTGAACAGAAGTTTCTCAAAAGAAGATAGACAAATGGCCAACAAGCATATGAAAAAATGTTCAACATCACTAATCATCAGGGAAATGCAAATTAAAACCACAATGAGATATCACTTTACCCCAGTTAGAATGGCTTTTATTAAAAAGTCCAAAAACAATAGATGTCAGCACAGATGCAGAGAGAAAGGAACACTTATACACTCTTGGTGGGACTGCAAATTAGTACATTGAGATTTCTCAAAGAAATAAAAGTAGAACTACCATTCAATCCAGCAATCCCACTACTGGGTATCTACCCAGAGGAAAAAAAGTCACTTTATCAAAAAGACACCTATACTCAAATGTTTATTACAGCACAATTCACAATTGCAAAGATGTGGAATCAACCCAAGTGGCCATCAATTCATGTGTAGATTAACAAAATGTGGTGTATGTATACCATGGAGTACTACTCAGCCATAAAAAAGATGAATTAATGCCTTTTGTAGCAATTTGGAAGGAACTGGAGATGATTGTCCTAAGCAGAGTATCTCAATAATGGAAAAACAAACAGCACATGTACTCTCTAATAAATCGGAACTAACTGACGGGCACACAAGTGCACAGAGGAAAGTAAAAGTCATTGGAAATCAAGCAGGGAGGAGGGGGAAGGAGGGGAAGGGCAAAAACCCACCTAATTTGTACAATGACATCTATTCGGGTGATGGGCACATTCATAGTTCTGACTGAAGCCATGTATCAAAAACATCTGTAACCCCTTAATATTTTGAAATAAAAAAATTACCATATATTTATCTTAATTTTTTTTTTAAACAGGCCACAAGCTAATGGTTGTCCAGGACCTGTCCCTGTGAAGTGTGGAACAAATGACTGGCCTGGGCTATGCAGCACAGACAACTCTATCACTCACTCACTTTGAATGCTGGTGATTTCTTTGAGAATAGCAGAGGGTTCAGCCGAACAATGGCATTCTGTCATAAATCTTGCTAATTCAGACTGGGTAGGGCATTAGTCATTAAGTGCTGGTAAATGACCAATTTTCTATCACAGCTGCTTGCAGCTATATTTGAATGCAGAACAGGGGCTTTCAGGCCCACATAGCAATAAAATTTGCAGTTTCTGGTGGTAATATTCAAGTTGCATCAGACCCCCTTAATGACCAATTTGGACAGAGATCTTGGCAACTTCTGGCTCCTCTCTGGACAACTAAGGAGAAGCAATTGCCATTTAATTTCAGGAATTGACTTTTTCAACTCATGCAACTTTTGTTCTTCTCCAGGATAACTTGGAAGCAAGAGTCGGCATTTTCCCAAGCTGCCTTTTTTCCCTGAGTGCCAGGTACGAAATGATTGGGAAACATCGAGGCAGCTTGTGAAGAGGAAAAGGCAGAAGTCTGGAGCAGGAATGGGGATGAATACAATTATCAGACGTTCAGAATGTTAATAAAAAGATTTCTATTTTGACCGGCCTGTTCCTTGATGGGAGAGGGAAGAAAAAAAAGGTGCTTTCTCTGAGAACTGGGATGGGATTACTCACGCGGAAGAGCCTTATCTGTTGTCGGTGAGCGAGGCTGGAAACATGACTTTGTCTTCGGCTGCTCTCCCCCGAGAGACGCCAGCCAACGTGAAGCCCACGCTGGGAGTAACGATTTTCTCAAATACTGCATTTAGTAGGTAAAATGTGTTTGCCCCTGACATGAAACACTGCATAGTGGGTAAAGCAAGGATGATAGAGTTTAACCAGTGGTTCTCGACCGGGGTGATTTTGCCCCCAGGGGACATTTTTGGTTGTCACAACAGGGGACAGTGGCAAGCTGCTGCTGACATCTAATGAATAGAGGCCAAGATGCTTCTAAGCATCCTGCAATACACGGGACAGCCCCATCCCTCTCTCTCTCTCTCTCTCTCTCTCTCTCTCACACACACACACACACACACACACACACGCACACACACAAGAATAGCCCAGCCCAAAATGTTAATAGTGCTAAGCCTTGAATTAGAAGAACCCGGTTCATACACCGGCTTTACTAGTTATGAGCTGTATGATGGGGGTCACATACCTTAGCATTGGTAAGCCTCAATTTTCTTACCCTGAAAACAAGGGCTGGTAGAGAACCTGCCTCCTAGAATCCCGATGAAGGATGGAGGAGATGATGGAAGACAATAAAGGCTTATTGCAGTTCCAGGCAACCACTACAGTCCTTGCAGAGGTGGGTACTTGCAAAATATTTGTTGAATGAGACAAGCAGACTCATCACACTAAGTTAAGGTAATTTTAGCACACAAACTTGAAGTATCAGTTACACTGCCTTCCCCAGGGTGAATGTATACTGTCCAGAAGGCTCTGAATTGTGGACAATAGCTTTCGGCTTCTAATGGTTACCTGTCATTCCCTGGGGGGATCGGGAACCACCCTTGTACCTAACTGGAACCCAAAGCCGGAAGGAACTCTTTCCCTACACACCAAGTCCCTGCCCCTACGGTATCCTATCAGGGACTCTGGGGGCTGCTTTCAGGAAGTGGATGGCACCAAGAGCTCACCAAAACCACCAAAGCCGGGGCTGCTGAGTGTTGAATGCACCGTCTGTCTGCAGCCCGCTGTGCACCTGAAGCCTCCAGCAAGTCCCCCGTGGTTTGATCTGGGGGCCACACACTTCCCTTGTATTAAAAAGAAAAACTGGCTGGGCGTGGTGGCTCACGCCTGTAACCCTAAGCACTTGGGAGGCCGAGGCGGGCGGATTGTTTGAGCTCAGGAGTTCGAGACCAGCCTGAGCAAGAGCGAGACCCCGTCTCTACTAAAAATAGAAAGAAATTATCTGGCCAACTAAAATATACATAGAAAAAATTAGCCGGGCATGGTGGCACATGCCTGTAGTCCCAGCTACTCGGGAGGCTGAGGCAGGAGGATCACTTAAGCCCAGGAGTGTGAGGTTGCTGTGAGCTAGGCTGATGCCACGGCACTCACTCTAGCCCGGGCAACAAAGTGAGACTTTGTCTCAAAAAAAAATAATAATAATAAAATAAAAAAATAAAACTAACTCAAAAGCAGCCTGAGAAGACATCTGAGTCTTTGAGGGAGTGAAAACGGAGGTATGGTAAGGTTGTTATTTATCACAGGAGAAAAAATTGGAAAAAACAGAAAAGGCCAACAATCAGGAATTGATTAAATAAATCATACTGGTAGCAATTAAAGTCATATTTCAGAAAATCACTTTTACACAGGCCATTATTCATTATAAAGCATATTTATTATGGGCTGAATTTTTAAAGACATATATTTATAGAGATGTGGAACCATGAATAAAAGATAGATATATAAATAGATGATAGTATAATGCAATAGAAAGATGAAAAGAGAGACATAGACAAATAAGTGAATACGTAGATATTACTAAGGGCTATTCTGGCGTGATGAGATAATGAGATATATATTTTCTTCTTTAGACTTTTCAGTATTTTCCAAATTTCCTACAAAATAAGCACACATTACTTTTATAAGAAAAAACAAATTAAGGCATCACAATTATGTTTTTGGAAAATACCCTCCAGTGACCATGGAGTTATAGAATAGATACCTCCTCTCCTTTCTCTGGAGGAGGTAGGGATGAGATGAGCAAGTCATCTCCAAGAGAGGAAGGACATGAGGAGGGAAGAAAAAGAGAGAGTGGGGAAAAGAATGAAGAAACAAACAAAAAACCAAACCGAAGTGCCTAGATTCAAAGTAACTGAACACTAGTCTGGGCTGCCCGATTCCTTGCTGTGTGGCCCTGTGCAAAGGCACCTTTCAGCTTGCGTGAAGATGTTTAGCAACGCTGGCTGGCAAGTGCCACACACCACTTAAATATGCAATTACTAGGTCGGAAATGCTGATTCTTGAAAATGATCTATTGTAAAATATGAGTGCTTGGTTCACATTTTAACTCTGCCGTGTCAGTGACATGACCTCAACCAAATCACTTCATTTCTTTAAGCCTGTTTCCTTGTTCAAATAATTTGATCATTATCACCATCTTCACTACATATTGTAGGTTCAAAGCCACTATATATAAAAACAACTATGTACTTTAAATGAGCACACCCTAAATTTTTACTCTTAGGCCAAAGATGATATTTCTGAAATGAAGATCTGTGGTGACTATGTTTAACATGCATGTTCAGGATCGTTATGATAAAAAATACAAATATTATATATGTGAATATATACAATAAAAGGTATTATGTAAATGTATAACATATAACCTCTTGATCAAATAATGCTTCTAAATATACTTTAGCACAAAGGTCTTGGGAGGGACTGTGGTGTTTACATCATATACAGAAACATGTTGCACATGCTGTTTTTAATTCAAATCAGGGCATATTTTCTGAGCTGTGCACTGACAATCATGTGAGCGGAATATCATCTACACAAAATCTGGAGAGTCCCCAAGGGCCTGGGACATCGAGGGGCAAGGTGTGGATGACACAAGATGACATTTGTCCAAAGATGCTGAAAGGAGAAAGAGAACACCAGGTGTCGATGGAGACCCAAAATGAAATTTGAATTTGTGGTAATCAGATAAGGTTCTAGAACATAGAGGTGGGAATGCAATAATGGCTTTATCCCTGTGTTTTCTGGTCTTCTGGACAGAAAAGGCAGCTCCTCCCTTTCACGAGTGGGCAGTGAGGCTGTGCCCAGAGAGACTTCAGAAGCTCAATGGCTGCTAAGTATAAACAATGTGCCCTTCTGGCTCCAAACTAGCCTGTAATTAAGCCACAGCTATTTTGAACATTCTCCTTAGATGATGTGAGACTCCAGGTCATGAGTTATTCCCGTGCAGGGCCGCCTTTCCTAGGAAAATGTCCAGCCTCTCCGGGTGGTGTTTAGTGTTCAAAGATTACCCTGGAGGCTTCCAGCTTATTGTTGGAGCTGGAGATAGAAACACCCCTTGTGCCTGGAGGACTCTGCACCACCCCCAAAGCTCCTTGACTCCAGAGTGTCCCGGGAAGGGCTGGACCTCAGACTCGCACCTCAGCCTCACTGGGCCAGGCTCTGTGGTCCCTCATGTGGAGAAGCGAACAATCCTGTCCCCAGAAGCTGCCTGCACGGCCACACCAGCCCGGGCTCCCACGAGGGCTACCTCTGCGTGGGTTCAGGGACTTACCTGCTCCTAGAGGACAATCCACAATTTCTTTTGATGGCAGATTTCTACGGGGTTGGCCCCCTGGTTGCCTCTCTTCATATCCTAGGGTGCTTTCACTTCAGGAGCTCATCAGACTTCTCTTTCAGGAAGCCTTGGTCCGAGCTGCCCTGGGCTGACCCGCATTGCGCCAAGCGCCAAGCTAAGACAATCCATAGGTTTTAATGACTGAACCGCGGGATGCAGCGTTGAACTTTTGGCTCTTGTTTTTCCAAAGCATCCTCGAGCACTGTTGTGCCAAAAAAATTTGCTCACCCACATCCTTCCCATCCTGCACATTAGTAACCCCCCTAGGTCCATGCAGTGCCTCACCTGACATTCTCTCCAGGTAGACTCCCAGGAGCTGTGTGGTCAACGATCACATGACAAGGAACAGGCATTTCCAGGGAGCACTGCGTGTGCTACAATGACAAGAGCTTCTCGCAGGAGCCGCAGGTCGAGCAGGGCGTTGATACCACACCGCAGAAGAGCCCACGCCCCAGCACACAGCCGGGGACTGACCCCAGGGCTGCTTTAGAGCCAGAGGAGTCACACCAAGGAGCTCATGGTGAGGCTAGACATGGAATTGTCTCCAGCCAGGTCCACGTCTAACCGCCTCCCCGCAGTTATCACTGGGCCATTCTAAATATCGGGACTAAAGAAATCCAACTCTCGTCTCCATCCTTTGAAGTTAAATTCCTGATGTCCCTTTCAACTAGGTGGGAACCTGGGATACTGGTCCAGGCCCAAGATGCAGGTCAGAAGCAATCCCTGGCGTCACTGTGAAGTACCCAGTGCTGGGACCGTGGACGTGCCAGGACCGTGGACATACCAGGCAGTGACCTTCCAGCAGCCGGTGAGGCCGAGGGAAGCAGAAAAGAACACAGCCGGGAGGGGTCCGTGGGCAGAAATCAGATGAATCAGGGGAAAGTGGAAACGGTTTGAAGCAGGGTAGACATAAGGCCCGAGAAGGCAGAACTGAGACTCCAGGTGAGTCCACTAAGGCCCATTATTAGAGCCCGCTGCCCTGGGGAGGGAAAGATGCTGTGAAAGGACGTGGAGCACCTGGCAGGTTTCCTCTGTGTGTCCCTTCACTGATGTCACCAGAGTAAGGTTTTCCCTTTGAGACGGGTTGAAGAAGAAACAGGGACAGAGGGACACCCACTATCTACCCTGGTGCATATTTCTTCTAGACCCTTCCCATAGGATCCCAGACAGGGAAATGACTTCAGAAAACAACTGGGACCAAGCCTCCTGTCTTCTCCTAGCTGGCCAGCACCGCACAGACGAATCACCTGAAACCCAGGGAAGTGGAAAGGTTTGTCTAAGAAATCTAATAACCCAGGTCTGCTAGAGCAGTGTCTTTACACTACACCCCGTGTAAATTTTTCTTTGGTCCTCTGCAGGAAATGTAGCTGAACGACAATTAGACGTTGCAAAGAGCTACCTGAAACCCCAGCCCTCTTCTCCTCCTCTCTGTGTATCCAGTTAGAGGTAGCACCTGTGAAATTAAAATATTTTTCCTAGCATTAAGGGAAAGAGGAGGAAGATGCTGATCTCAAAAAAACTTGAGTGGTCCCTAAGAGCCCCTAGGCTAATTCTACAAAAGGCAGATACACTGTCCTGCTGTGGGGTTGCTTCGCATGAAAGTTTCTGTCACTAACTTCCCCAACCCCTTCCTTTCTCGGGAGAGTGCAGTCTCGCAGGGAGCAGGAAGCCCACACTCACAGCAAACTCTTGCCTGTGTCCTGCTCTTCGGGATAAATCTGACTTGCACAACCAACTCATGAAGCATTTTGATTTCCCGTCCTTGTGTTGGAGCTGAGATATGGTGGAGAAAGGGAACCAGTTAGGCTCGTGTTCTACAAAATCCTTTCATTTGGAGATAAACTTGATGCTAATTCTCTCAAATTTCGGCTCCTGATTTTTGAAAAACAAAAACTGAGCTATGACTGATGTCTTTCTACCTTTCTCTAATAAGAACCCTGTTAATAAGGTGGGGGGAAATGTGGAAAGAAGAAATTTTAAAATCACATAATTTAATTTCAAATACTACCCACAGTGCTCTTGCATATACTGTACTGTCATGAATTTTATATTTCCTTTTGTGTGTTATAATGGTCCCCACAAACAGAAGTTGGGGAACATTCTAGTCTGATTGAATCAAAAAGCTCCCGCGGAAAGACTCTAAGAGCTCGTCTGACCAAAACTCAAGCCTCGATTTTAACATTTGTGAGTTCGATGCCTTTTAACTGTTTACTCTAAACTTCAATTTCCACATCCATAGAATGGGTCATAATTGATTTTGCAAGTTTTGTGAAGATTACCAATAGTGTATTATTTAGATGCACTGATTAGTAGATAGGCTAATAAATATTAGTTTCTTTCTTTCTCGTATCTTCTGAATTCTCCGAAGACCAAAACCTAGTGCATCATTCACATAATGAGACCTTAAAGAAACACTAATGATTGGATTTGTTGATGTAGCTTTTATTCTTAGCTTATACTGTGCCTGAAAAACTCCAAACTCAACAAATTCACTGGAACTGCCTGAGTGCATATTTTACCTGAAGACCTTTTGATAACAGTGTTGGTGTCAGAGGGAAAATGTGGCCCTTTCTGGGAAACGGCTCCGAGAGAGCTGACATAATCCACAGCATTCCTCGCGGGCATCTCCGCTTCTATGGAAGGTGCCCCCTGCTACTCTAGTCATTCACATCTGTCCCCCATGGGGACAGTCACAGTACTTCCCCCTGCCTCGACTCTCCCATCCCTTCTGCCCTGCTAAATGGGAACAGACTCAGTGTAAATACTGTTCCCTGGTACCCAGGAACTAACAGCCCAGCATTGAAAGCCAACGACACCTGTTCCCAGCACATCCTAACTGAAGTTCCTACCATCTCCCCCTCTGGCAACTTACACTCGTGCCCCAACCCTTTGCTCCTGCTAAAAATTTGCTTTCTTTCAATACTGGATTCCAATCCTAATGAAACATTAAGAGCCAGTTCAAATGCCTCTGCCTCCTCGAAGTTCGCCTTTTCTCCTTAGTTACAAATGAGCTGTTTTCCTCTTACTCTCACTGAAATGGATTCAACCTGTCTGAGACTCTGGTCACCTCTAATCTAACATCATGGCGGACTCACTTGCACCTCTCAACCCTGATGGGTGGTCAGCAGCCAAAGGTGGATTCTGGGCACAGATCGCCTCTGTGGCCCTGCTACAATCACGCGGCATTTTGAAAGTCTGTTGGACAATTTAACGCTGCGGATGTTGGGGCAAGTGTATCTATTTTAAACCTGAAAACAAACCATTTGGATTTCAAAAAAATTAATCTCCCAGTAATGTTTACCATGAGTATAGTAACAGATGTTCCCTGGACATTGTAAAGTGTATACTCATTAACTATATGGAAACTCAATTATTTTTAAATGGCATCCCCCAACCCCTCCTTATCATGTCATTCTTGGCCATTCCTAAAGACCAGCCCTCCCCAAGTTTTAGCTGGGGCTGAAGGCCATGGCCAGAATGAGGACTGCTGCCTGCGTTACTTCACACTTTCTTTTTGTTGGTTGTAATTTAAGGTGATTTTTTATCTTAAATAAAGAAATGGATGTGAGTATTAAAATGCCCACAGAATCAAAGCAGCCTGGTCTACACAAACACATCCACCACAAACCCTTTAATTCAACACTGATGTCACACAGTAAGGGATTAAATGACAATGACCATGTTTCTTATTCTCCATCTAAACTGTTTTCACTGAGGTTTAATTTGATGACACCTTCTGGTGCCTCATTGGGATCTTAAACTATTTCTCCACCTACTATCTAATAAGCATTAATCGTGGACTTAAAACTTATGGTAAACTTTGTAATGAATTCGTGGTACTTTTTCCCCAGGAATTGAGCTAACACTGGATATTTGATTGAACAATACCTACTAGCTTGTATGGACTGAACTCCAGCCACCGTCCTGATGGATGGGTATGGCTGTTCCCACCAACCGAGGAAGAACTGGAAGCTAAGTCAGGCTGAGGTGCTTGCCTCCACATCCAACAGTTAATACGGCTGCAGACATGAGATTTGAAGCCAGTTCTGTCAGTCCTCTGCTGTTTCTACAGCACAGGTTGGCCTTCCTAATTGAATTCATAAATCTGGGCTGGGCAGGAAGTTGGTTTTCTTATTGTTAAACCTTATGTGTCTCTTGCACTATTCCCGAGTTCTTCCCTTGCCTTGTTAAGGAGAACACAAAGGGCTTCTGCCTACTGGAGCGTATCTCCCGTATAAAATGGGGAGTTGGTACCACCCTCTCTCAAATGAAAACATTCCGGCCAGCGATCATGTGCAGGGGTGCTGCTGCAGCGGGCACCTCAGCTCCCCAGTGAGGGAGCCACCTGCTCCCTCTGCAAACTTGCTGCAGAGTGAGCGCCAACACCCCCCCATTCCTGGGAGGCCACGGCTACTACAAACAAAATAGATGTGATAAATTTGAAGCCTCGTGAAGAAGTCAACTATCCCTGGAAAACCTATTTTCAAATGGTACCCTGCTTCTCATTTTCCATGTTGTGAGTTTTCCACGTCTGCCGTTTAAATAGAACAGCACGTACGGCTGCATCATTTTGCAAAGCACCTTACAAAGGTGAAGCAACCATCACCCTCCCGGCCTCCACATTCCAGCCCCGACACCCAGGGTTGGGATCTGCAGAGCCCTGCAGGGCGGCCCCAGCTTCCTTCTCCCCTAACACACAGCCTCTCCCACCTGGTCAGCCACATCCCATCCCCTGGGGATTAGTGGGCCCCAGTGGCATATTTCTGAAGTGCCGTTAAAGGAGGTATTTTATCATGGATGGAATTTTCATGATTGCTTTGCATAGGTCTGTTTCAGATATGAAAAAGCGATTTGGGTTTCATTTGGTGACAGACGCTGGAGCTCAGGTCACTCCATCCATCCCTCTGCCAGCACCCCTCATATATCATCTTTTTAAATGAAACAAGCGGCGGCTACAGCCCAGGGAAATCATTCCAAAGTCTAATAAAATGCCACCAATAAAAATGTTTCCTAATTTCCAACTGAAGTATTCCTCTTCTAACTTGATTCTGTTAACTCTCAGTCGAAGGGGTTTTCCCTATAAAATGAGTTTTCCTTCCCATGCACGTGACTGACACTTCCCCCAACTTCAGGGCAAGGCTTAGGGGGAAACTTGCAGGACCTGTAGGGCAGGGGGAAGGTGCTGCCCAAACTGCCACCAACTTGGCAGAGCAGCTGTGATACTGTGAACGTGCCCTGGCAAGACAGCATCACCTGAGGACCAAACCATGCCTGGCAAAGGATCCTCCAAGGAAATCAGACTTATTTTTCCAAAAGTTTACTCTGGAACAAAGGGCCTTGCCCATCTCTGAGGTCTCACTACCCACCATGTGGTCTGGGGGCTGGACGTATCAGCATCCCCTGAGGCTTGTTAGAAACGTGGACTCTCAGGTCCTACCTCGGAACTACTGGACCTGAATCTGCATTCTAACCTGGCCACAGCAGAATCACTTGGGGAACTTAAGAAATTTCAGATGCCTGGATCCCATCTCCTGAAATTCTCGTTTAATTGGTCTGGGATGTTGCTGTGCACAGGGATTTTAAAAGCTCTGATGTTCAGCAAAGTGTGAGCGCCACTGCTCTAAGACACCCCTCCACCCTTCAAAGTCCTCCTGGAAGCCCACCAACCACAGATCCTTGCAGATCACACACCCATGCACCCTGTCACACCCCTGCCTTGTGCCCTGCCTGACGCCCTGGCCACTCTGCACAGGAAAGCACAGTGAGGAAAGCTGGGCATCCAGTCTGGCTCTGCCTGCGATAGCCGTGCTGCCTTGGCCAGCTTCCTCACTCACGGAGGCATGCTTATCTTTAAAATCGGGTTAATAATAGCACCCGCCTCTCAAGGCTAGTGCGAGGGTGAAATGAGAAATGCAAAAGATGATAAGCTGAGCAAACCCTCTTGCCTCTCCTCCCTCTAAAGAACCATTGAACTCATACTCAAGAATATCCACAAAACCAAAATTGTCCCCCAAGGGAAGGAGGAAGGATTGGCTGTCAGCCAATACAGAATTTCAGCCAACTTCTGAAAGATGGAAATGGCTGGATGCCTGTTGGCAATTGAACCAGTGGGGGAAACGACACTGCAAAGAATGCCCACGGAGAGCAGGGTGGTGTGGGACCCCAGGAACACCCTCCTGGAGGTGCTGGGCTGAGGGTCTACAGGACCAGGAGGGGCGTGAGAAGTGGAACTGGACATTAACTACAGAACCCACCACCTGGCCAGACCTGCCACAGAGAGACTGTCTGTTTGGAGAGATTGTTTGCAGAGAGTGTCTGTTTGGATTCGCTTGGTCTCTCATTCCCTTCTCCCATAGACGATCTTTCCGATTGCTGTGTCTCATATATGTGCCTATTGTTGGACTTGTCATGCAATTCCAGGATACTTACCTGTCTTCCACTAGACTATTAACTCTTAGAGAACAGGGCCAGGCCTTCCATCATCTTGATAAACCCAAGGTCTCCACAGTCTGCTCCCTAGTGTTTGTTGAAGCAAAGTGATTTTTCTAATTTGTATTTCATCCCCATCCACAGCCTGGAAGTTTCTCTCCTGCCCAGCACATAAAGTGTGCCTACTAGAGGCTGCATTCCCCCAAATGTCTAGCCTCCATGTTCTTCTTCTGGCACTACAATTCATACTCACCATCCCCTTCCAGAAATCCTACTTTCTAGCCATGCCAAATGGAAAAGCTCAGAATAAAGGCATATTACGTAAATGGACAAACACTGCATGGTGGAGCAGCTAGCTGGCCCACAGACGGCCTTCCCTGTGAGCATTAACCTGGACCCACAGACGGCCCTCCCTGTGGGCATTAACCTGGATCCACAGACGGCCTTCCCTGTGGGCATTAACCTGGACCCACAGACGGCCTTCCCTGTGGGCATTAACCTCTACCCTTAGTTTGCTCCTGAGACTCACCTGTTTGGAAACCTTAATTGATCATCATTAGAATAGAGAAGTTTTATCTTTTGTGTCAGTTTCACTTTAACCAAGCTAGCAAGACTGATTTATAAACCAGATGCCAATCTGTGGCTGATCCACCCATGTTTTATGTGCCAATTCTGCCTTTAGATGTGTTAATGCAGTCGGTTAATGCATTCACTCAAGTGAAAGCTGAGATGTGCAAGGTGGGAGCCCTGCAGTGTGTGAAAGGGCCCTTGACTCTGCTCTCCTCACCTGTGCTGATCTCATGAGCGACACTACACAGTCGTGTGTCGCTTATACAGTGCTCTGCTTGACAACAGAGGGACCACATATAATCTTAGGGTACGGTGGTCCATAATGCCATGTTTTTACTGTACCTTTTCTGTGGGTACACAAATACCGACCATTGTGTTATAATTGCCTTCAGTGGTCAGTACAATAACCTGCAGCCTAGGACCCCAGGCCATACCATATAGCCTAGGTGTGTAGCAGGCTGTACCACCGAGGTTTGTGCTGGTGCACTCTGATGTTCTCACAATGACAAAATTGCCTAACGTTGCATTTCTCAGAATGTATCCCATCACTAAGCAACATACGACTGTAATTCTACTGCTAGATTTTTGGGGAAAGAAACACATTGCCCAAGTGTCCTAAAGCACCAAATTAATTGCTATACCCTGAATGTCCCATTCTGTGTTTTTACACTTATTTTTTCTACTGGAATGCACTTTCCATACTTGCCTACTTGACATATATTTACTGGTATTTTAGGATCCAACCCAAATGTTACTCTTCTCCTAAGTTTTTCTAGCTCCCATAGGGAGCTCCTGAGCATGCCCATCACACTTAGCTATTACTCCTAAGATGGAGCTTGTTTTGTGCAAGCTGACAGGGGACATTAGGTTCCAAGGCTGTAGAGATAAATAAGGCACCCTCCCTGCTCTTGAAGAGCCAACATATTAGTGGAGAAGTATTTAAATTTACAGTTCTATGCAGCATAGTCTCTGGAAACAGTTGTAATAAGAAAACCCCAATGTTTGTATCCAATTATAACCGTATTAGTCATAGTACTTAGTTGCAAGCCAAAGAAACTGAGTCTGGCTGAGTCAGGCTAAAGAGATTGTATTAAAATGTTGCAGATAAACTTGCAAAATCACTGGGAGGATTGTTCACCAGCTTTGCAGGTGGTTCACCAGGAACAATCCACCTACATCCGGCCCCAGGATGTAGGTCTGCTACAGATAGCCCATCTTGTACCCCAGCACCACTTAACTGGCCCAGGGTGCTGGCATTAGCACCACCTCCCCAGTTAGCAACTGGGCTGCAGCCACCACTGCCACACCATGGACTCTCTGTGGCCTCTGCGTCACTGAACATTTACAGCCCGAGGCCTGTCTGCCTGAGGGTGAACCCAAAGCCTGCAGCCACACTGCAATGGAAGCTATGAAAGCAAGCACCTGGCGTTTGAAGACTCTATGCTGGCAGATAGCTTCTATGTCCCATCAGGGCTCGAAGACTCCTATAAAAGTATTAATAACAAAGGTCTTTGAGCAGAGGAGAGATTCTCAGAAGGCAGACAGCCAAAAGTATGAAATATAAACATTATAAAAAGACTTTGTTGAGGAAGCAGGAAGTTTGGAGGAAGCTCTTAACAATGGCCTAGACCAATGTCTACCCAAAAGTAAGATCCCAATATTCCCTTAGACTGAGAAGAAAGATGTGGGCAGGGAGATGACAGATACTGCATTTCTCCTTTTCCTTAATATCAACTTAAATAGAAATGCATGTAAAATAAGCATAAGTTGTAGAGGAACCCCAGAAAGTGTTTCATCCAACTACCTTGCCTTATGGATTAAACTGGGCCTTGCAAGCCTTGGGGCCATACCCAGGGACACACAGCTGGCTAGGGGTCAAGGACAAACCAGCACCTAAATCTCCAGCTTTCTATCTAGTTGTCTGTCTACTAATAAATTTTTTGAAAATATTTAATCTCTAAATTACCTCTGAAAGATTCTTGCCACAATACAGATTCCTGGGCAGATTGGTCTATGGCTGATCAAAATGGTATCAAACCTGGCCCATAGTAACTACATTTAACTATCAGACTCATTATTAAATATTTCCCAGAAAATTTCCAAGATCCTCCAGGCCATGGTTTTTAAAAGACCAGACACAGTAGTTTCAGTGAATTTCACTTCCCATACACACAGGTTTAGGACTTAAACTATTCTGATTTGCTCCGGCCCAACAGTATAACTCTGCACACTCTGGCTGGCTGATGAGTGCATTTGACTGGTTCGTTCTGGTTGAGGGTGAGATATAAAAAGCATGTGTGGGACAGTTTTCTAGCAACTAATGCTACGCGCAGTCTGTTTGGGTGATAGATGCTGCATCTGAAGGCAGCATTAGACATTCAGCTTTCAATCTCTCCTTATGGGCTCTTTAAAATCCAAGCTGTGAAACAGCAGCTGAAGCTTTATGTGCGGCCACTGCAGCCAAGACCACACGGACTGGGGACGATGGCATATGTGCAAAGCGTGGGGAGGGCCGTGGCGGGGGCCGGGCTCTGGCGTGTGGGTCACACTCCGGAGTCTGTAGCTCCTGCTTATTTTACAGGCCCCTCAGCCTGGAAAAGAGCTACCTCTTTGCAACTCAGGATGGCAGGGCCACGTGGGCAGCAAGAAACGAGTGGCTTCCACTGACTAGAAGGCAAAGTGAGAGAAAGGTTTTCCCTGTCTTGGAAGCCGTCACATGATGCTGTGGATATCCCGTGGGAACTCTCCTTGGTGCTGTTTCAAAACCAAATTTCCCACTTTCCCTCCAAACCTGGTCCTTCCCCAGGATCCTCGCCCGGTGGCTGGTACCACCTCTGGTCCAGTCACCTTTGCTAGTGCAGGGTCAACACTGAAAGTGAAAGTGCTATTCGAATGGATGGAAACACCGACTATGGCCGTTCCTGACTCCTAGAGCACAGTCTCCCTTTGTTGCTTGGCATCCGTGTGCTTTTACTCAGCAAAATACCTAAACTGGCCTATTTTGGAAATTGAGGTCCCCAACACTTGGTCTGGAAAAGAAAACATGAATTACTCAACAATACAAAATGAAAATACTTGCTGCTGTCTTAGGTATCCTAAGAGGAAGCAAAATGCCCCGGAAAGAAAAACTGGAGAAGGGGACAGGCAATGAGTCGTGGAACACCTTTCTGTAGATAGTGTGAAGCCAGGGGTACAACTGATCATGAATAATCATCAGAAAAGTTGTGTTCATCTCCCTGTGCAATTGTGAGACAATGCAGGGTCTTTGTGGGGACAGACAGGAGGCAGGCACAGGCTGTCCCTGAAGCTGTCCAGTGGGAGGGAGCAGGGGTAGGTAAAAAGCTCCATTAAGTGAGTGGGGCAAGCACAAGTCGCTGTAGGCAGATGGGGCTGATTGGAGGGCACTGAGAGGAACACAGGGTGGGGTGACAAAACTTCTGAGTGGCAGCTGTTGTCACAGTCATGAGCAGCATCTGATTCTGATTGGAGCCTCCATATGCTGCTGTCAGAGTTTCTAAACTAAGGAATATCCACTGAACTTCCTTTGCTTCATCCTGTTTTCTTTGGAGTCTGAGCTCCATCCAGATGGTCCTGGCATGTGCAGATATAGTTGTACATTTTTATTGGGAAGAGTGGAAGTTATTGAATCCTTCTCAGAAAAGCTCCGTGGATAGAGAATAGGTATGGAAACTGAACACTATTCAGAGAGTTATGTAAGATTTTTAAAGGACATTTCCAGGTTCCTGGACCATGTTATTTCTTAGTGCTATTGTCTGATTTTCAAAAGGTTGAAAAACACAACTCTCATACAAACATAAACATATCCCGAAGGGTTATTCAGCTCATTAATTAGTGAGGAAGCCACTAAGATGTTAATACTCGTTCAAAAGAGAAATTAAGCAACTGGATATTTATGGACAATCTTATATAGGAATGCTAGGAAAAGATTACTTAAGTTGGACACATAATGGATTAATATTTTATAGGGCCATAAACCATAATCTTTGGGGTTTATTTCCCCTACTGCATGGAAATTATTTGCATGTCTACCAGATAAAAGTCTGCAAGTTAACTGCTGCCCCTAACAAAGCTGTAAAATAACCAAGTCAACAGAAAGTCAACCCAGTTTTGCACTAAGGAAATGTTTAGTAATGTTTTTCACCTATTTCCAAATTTCAGATAATTTTTATCATACTAGAAAGCTCTTGGGTATCTTCTCTTAAGATTCTCCAATCTTAAGAGATCTATATTACCATGAACTATTATACAAAAGACAGTGCTAATTTCACAAAATATCTTAAGGGCAAGATGTGGAAATAAATGTCCCAGCAAACGAGGATCCAAGAAGAGCCTAGACAACATTTGGCCAAATTAAAAGAACAGACTGCTCAGTGGCACGTGTGTGAAAGGATATTTCTTCCCCTTCTGTTGCAGATGGAAAGACTTCTTGAAGTACAAACTCTCGTAAGAATGTGTGCTTTTGCTAGTTTTCTAGTGGATGAAGGGTTAAGTTGATTTTTTTTTCCATCCAGGATGAGTACACTAAGCTACACATCTAAGGGAAATTGCCCTATTTATATACATATTTTTTTTCTCCTTTTTCTGAGCTTGCCTAAAGGAATTCGGTGGTCTATCATTGAAAAGAAAGAAATTTTTGGTTTCTAAAATGCTAGTTTCTAAGTTTTTTTCGTTCCTTTGATACCTTACCCTTCAGAAGAGAAGTACTTTCTCAAACCCTGGTATCAGCATAATCTTTTATTTCAGAAAGTGACTTTCACAATTACATTTTCAGCTAGTCCTCCTGTACTGAAACCTTGAGCCTTGAGGTTTGTATGCAGTGGAGATGCAGGAAGAACGCTTGTGTATGATAATAAGTGTCCCAGTGCTGACAGGACCTAGAGGGAAGTTGGTCAGTCCTCAGCTCTGGCAACCTGGCACAATCTACACTCTGCACATGCGAGACTGAGACCACCAGACCTGAGCCCCACCTCTGTGAGAAGCAAAGCCAGCCTCAGGGGCCAGGTCCACCCAGTGAGCTCCGAGGTTTCTTACATCTTGCTGGTTTGCTGGATGAGTAGTCTTCAGCAAGTTGTCAGTCCCGATCCTGGACCCATGACCAGCTGGTGATCGGGTCATGCTCACCAAATAATCTTCAACTTTCATGCTCCATTTTTTCCTGCTCTAGGAATGGGAATAACTGAATACATCAGCCAAATATCTTTATAGACTTTTCCGTATAACAAGATTTCCAAGTCCCAGTCACATTTAGATCAAGGCACAGGAACATAACAGATTTCTAGGTCTAAGTCAAAAATTTTGATGATCTATTATAGTTTGTCATAATGAGATTTAGTCTTTACTATAATTAAGGGCAAGAAACACTGAACTGGAGCCTTAAGTCCAAAATTGTCGTACAGAGGAAGTGCTCTTCAATCATTCTGTAGAGCGCATTGATTGCTGGAAATATCATCTTACTCATTCCATGTGTTTCTAGATTTCAGTTTTCTAAGTGCCATAAGCCTACCTAATTTTACCATGGGGCATCTGTAGATATATTTCTAACATGGAACAAAAACTTCAATAAATCTATCCTGTCAGCTGTAGATGCCATTATAACTTTGGGTTTTGGTTTTTTTTTTTTTCCTTCCCTTTTCCTAAGCAAGTTAATAATATCTAAACTGTTTAAATGACCCTTTTCCTGTTTCCAAGCAGAAATAGAGGACGTATTTGTGTATAATGTTAGAATGCTGGCAAATAATGCCTGGCCGGGCATCTCTAAACCCTCCACTTAGATGAAAACTGATACCTTCAGGGTCGTAAAACCCCTACCTGGGGAGAACAACCTCAGCAAATCAAGAAACCCTAATGACGCCGCTCACAGGCAGGACCTTGGTCAGGGCTGGGGGACCTTGGAGGGCGAATCAGTGTGGTCTGCGGAGAATGACAGAAAGTGGACCAGCGAGAAGTGCGGGCCTGGGGACGCTGTCAGGGATTACAAGAGCAGTTTGTGACCATTTAAAATATTTCTCACATACTTTTGGCTTCGTGGAAACACGTTCCTTCTCTTTACATGCACGTCTGGTTCCCATGTTAGAACATAAACAAATTCAGGGAGTGCACAAAAATCTGTTTCTATACTTCCTTCTATTGAAGATATAAATGCATTCAGTTGCATGAAAGAACTGTACTTTAGGAAGGCATCACTGAGTCTTTTTTTGCTGAAAAGTATCCACATTAGTACTTCCTAGGAAAAATGTGCAAGGTGGAGTGTATCAAATGAGCCATTCTCTTGCCATGTGGGGCTCAGAGGAATATTAAACATGTTGTCACTTTTAGTCAAAAACCGGAAACACATGAGAAATCGTGGTAGAAGGATGGCTTTAGAATGTGTTCTTTAGCTGAGGTTTCTATTCTCTCTCCCACCCCTACACACACAGACAGACACACACATGCACGTGCACACATGCACACACATGAACACACGCATGTGAGCTACATGTGCAAAGCCTCAAAGCTGTGGCTGCAGGGCCTGGTGAAAGGATCAGGACGGTGAGTCTCAGGAATGCAGGGATGTGGGCACAGGGATTCCGGGAGTCTGTGGGATCCAGCAGTGGGTGAGAAACGTGATCTAGCCTGATGGAGCCAGAGATGGGGTCCACCACTGGGACGCTGGCTTCGGCTGCAGACCGTCCAAGAGTGATGCTGAAGGAAGGGTGTCTATAGGAGGTATTTGTACTAGTTGAAATGGGAGTTGTTCTGACTATGAATAAGGAAAGAGACTACGACACAAAGAGAAAGTGTTTTTTTGGTGCAATGTGAGCACAGCTAAGATGGGCTGGAGATGGACAGAGGGGAGTGGAGGGGCTGCCAGGACACTAGGGAGGTGGGCGATGCTCACACTGGGGCTGTGAGGGGGCGCTTAGATGGGGCTCTCACAGACGCTGTATAAACCCAAAGTCCTGCCAAGAAATACAGAACGATTAATAAGCAGTCCGTGACTGCTGTGGAATGCATCCTGTTCCTTCACAACTTCAGAACCAGCCCTTGAGGAGAAGGTGGCCTAGGACCCTTCTCTTGGGCTCCTTCTAACACCCACTCTCCCCTCTCCTTTCCTTCCCCCGTCCCCAGCCAAGCTCAGCCCTTCACGTTTCAGGTGATCACATCAGCACACAATTTGTTGTCCAAACTGGTGTTAGCAGCCTCTGCGTGAGGTTTTTCCAGGTTCTTGGTGACAGTCTGGAGACGAGGATTTTAGGATGCACCACGTAAGCTAAGCAAGCAACAGCTTTTTTTTATTGAAAGTGACAGTACACTCTAGAGAGAGAGGGAGCGAGCCGCCAGGGCACGTGGCAGAAAGGGCAGCTGCACTGGGAGGAAGTGGTTTTTGGTCTTTTAGAGTGTTACTAATTGAGGGAAGAAATACTCAAGGCTAAGGGGCTGGCTTTTACTAACAATCTGGGTAGTAATTCCTAGAATTAGATTCCCTCCCATTTTCATAACTTACATGATTGTCTCAAAACTGTCATGGTGATTTCAAGATAAGAGAAATTTTAAAACCGCAGTGTGAATGATATTGTAATCAGCCAAAGTTCACGTAAGGGGGCAGAGGTAGCTGACGAGCCAGTTGAAGCCGGCTCTTCCCTGCAGTTATCAGCCCCTCCAGCGAGCCCCTGCCTGAGCGTTGTTTACTTCAACACCCGCACCCGATCTGCAAGCCCCTGCGTTCAGCCAAACCCTGTCCCCTACTGTGCACTGGGCACTAGGGGACTGCAAGGGAGGAACTATTTATAGCATACAGGGCCATACGTGTGAGCCAGGACCCGCCCAGGCAAACGTGATCACCCTATTTTTACTCCAATGTGAGCTTAGGTCAGTATTTTAATCCTTCTCTGGGACATTTCTTTTGTAGATTTTTCTTTCATATCACTGCAATTTTAGGAATTAGAGAAAAGATGAAGAGATATTTTGGATGGCAGAGAAATGTCCCTGCACTCATCAGAAGACAACAGGACAGCTTCCCTGGCCCTATCAGTTATTCACTGTATGGTTTGTGGAAATCCATAAACTCTCTGTACCTGGAGTGCTTCACCTGCATAAGGCAGGGATAGCACTAAATGATATTAACAAGAAGGGTGAAGGTTTCATGAGAAAAGTCATCACGAAGGGGCTTTGCCAAATGTGAAAACATCCACTGATGCCTCTACTGATGCTCCTGAACTTCTATGGTTTCAGTCACCGTAACTGTCTTCACCACCAGCACCTACTGTAATGGAGGCTGAGGGACACTCTGAAACTGCTGCTAAATTATTGATCTCTGTTCATATTCATTTTAATGGCATCATATTATTAATGGTATAATACTCAACCCCTCCAAACTTTACTTGGACAAAGAGTAACAAGGAAACATGAGCTAAGAACAGAGTGGTCACCCAACGTGGGCCGTGTCACGGGAAAGCCCACATTCCAATATTTATGGAGCATAAACATTTTCCAAAGAGTGAAATGTAAGAGCCATTTTCTTGTGTTTATATGCTCAATGCTCCAAAATCTAACAAGGCAACAGAATAAGTGGGGGAACTTAGTTTAAGTAACATGCATGAAAATGCATTTAAAATCTCAAATCTCAAAATATGACATGATGAAGTTGCAAGTTGGCAATTTATTTTTAAATATAGAAATAGTCAGAGAGACCTTTTTTGTGCTTTTAGAATAGGGAAGTGAAGAAATGGACCTGGGAGCAAACGCCAGAGGAGGAGGTTTATTCCATGAACCTAAGTCAACCCAACGCTTTACGACAAGAAGTCATCTCACGCTTTTGGGTGTGACAAAGAAACCGGCTGAGTTGGAGTTTCTCTAATATTCTTTCTAACACTCTAGCATTTTGTGATTATTCAAGAAAGGAAACACGATTAAAAGTAGAGCAAAACACAGCTTAAAATTCCATTTCCCATGGACTTCTTGAGTGACGAGGAGGGAAGGAGTGTCCCTCAATTGTGTGCTCCTTTTTCAAGTCTTAATGATGATAATGTGACGATGATTATGTTGATAAAACATGCTGAGAAAACCTTTTTGTGTACAGAATAAAATATTTTCTATGGCATTTTTCTTTCCCAGTGGGGATTGATTTGAATCATGATGCATTACACACAATTTCCTTATCTGTAAAATAGTTATAAGAATGACAGATTTGGAGTCAGATAGGACTCTACCAAATTCTAGAATGTATCCTCATTTTCTCCCTCTGCGAAATGAGATTGCTACCTTGTCCCAGAGCACCACACGCATGCAGTGTTATGTGTGTAGCACTTAGCAAGGTGCCTGGAACACAGTAAGTCCCAGGACATGCCTGTGTCCTTCATTCAAACTGGCAACTGCTACTCAACCCAGCCCTTTCCTGACCACCTGGGATATGATGACAAAATGAACAGTCACTGCTTTTATTTTCAGGGACCTTAAACACTAGCATGGGGATATTGATTAAATAATAGCACTAATAAAAGTATAATGGAAAACTTTGATGAGTGCTCTTATCAAAGGAAAAAAAAGAAAAGAGGAGGTCACTTAAAGAACAAAAGCCAAAGACCAATTTAGCCTAGGCAGTTCTGAAGTCTCCTCTGACAAAGTTGTATTTGATATACAATCTGAAGTAAAACAATTAATAAAGTTGATGTGGAGAAAGACTATCTGCACACAGATTCTGTGTATGCAAACAGAATAGGATGTGCAAAGGCCCTGAGGCAGGAAGCCATCCTTGGCAGGAGTGCTGGTGGCCAGAGAATAAAGGGAAGTGGTGGGGGTGAGGCTGGGGATGCCTGAGTCACAACCATGGGCACAAAGCAAGTTCTCTCCCAGCGTGTCACAGAAATCGGGAAATTGGCTACCTCAGGGATTGGTAACCTTTTTCTGTGTGTGGCCAGGTAATAAATATTTTAGATTTTGCAGACCATTCACCTGGTTACAACTATTCAACTCTACCTTTGTAGCATAAAAGCAACTGTGGATGATCTGCCAACAGGTGGGTGTAGCAGTGTTACAATAAAACAGAAACTTGAATTTCATATAATTTTCACATGTCAAGAAGTCTTCTTTTAATTTTTCCCAACCGTTTGAAAATATAGAAATCATTCTTAGCTCACAGGCTGTAGTTTGCTAAACTGAGCTAGCTAATAGTTGAATTTTCTTCTAGGTATTTCATGGTATGCCAAGACATCCCGAAGACACAGGTAGGAGTGGTGGTGGGGTCAGCGTACACCAGTGTCAGCCTCCATGGAATGTACATCCAAGCTCTGACCCAGTTAACACGTCCTGCACAAAGGAAAGAATGAACGACTGGCTGATGGAATGAAAAAGTGAACCAAATAAGAACTGAATGAATGCATGAGTGAATAAATGAAATGAGTAGTTAAAGGAAAGAGGGCTTGCCTGTGTACCCACCTTAAGGATGTTCTTGCACTGCCATACATTTCCCTGAGAGTTTTCAAAAGCAAAGCCCCAATTTGCATAGCTAATTAGAAACATTTTGTGACTTGGGAGAGACAAGAGACTGACCTGAATGTTATTACATAGCACGAGGACATTAAAAAAGATTAAAAAACAAAAAAGGCTGCCAGTCCGTGCTGAGAGAGGCATCTTGAAATCCCCCCAAATTTAGGTTCAATCAACCCAGCATATGCAAAAGATTCACAATTTTATATTTCAAAGAAGAAGCATGTCGGGGGTAAAAACAAGAAGCCTAGCGGTTAAAGAAAACGGAAAGAAAACACACAATTGCTCTTAGCCTGTCATTTCTCCCACAGAGTAGTAAATAAGAGCTTTGATACATAAAAGCAGTTATCAAACAGTAACAAATTAGTTCTTCACCATCTGTGATCCACGAGAGGGGGTGACAGTTTTAGTGCAAGATTTTAAAATATGAAATCAACTATTTATGAACCGAGTTCAGAGTCTCCATGTCTACCCCTGCTCTGAAGGCACAGCCACAAGAAAGCGCTGCGGTTTTCAACTAACAAAAGCCAGCAGTTGTGGCTCCTCTCTTTAAAATATGCTAATTACTGCCTGACATTTGTAAACAAGATGTTTCCTTCCATACTGCAGCTTACCATACTTACATACTTTCACATCCCTTTAAAGAAACTGGCTTCACACAACAGGCTGGTGATTAAAAGAGCCTCAAGGTAAAGGGAGTCCACTCTCCCTTGCTACCTCGATCTGGATTCTGGCCAGAAGCTCCTAGATCAACCTGGATTCTTTGGTCCCCCAAGATCTTGCCCCTGGACTCCCCTGGGATGCAGCTGGAGCCTCCCACCCTCCTCTCAGTCAAGCCAGGCACCCTCAGCTTTCCACAGTGTTTTGTGTTACTGGGCTGTGGGTGACTCCAGGCAGGACCCAGGAAGGCTTGACTGAAGCAGTGGATCTCAAGAACCTCCCCTTCCCAGGAGGCAAGGAGCCACCTGGTCACCCTCTCTCCCTACCGCCCTACCTGTACGTCAGGAGGAAAAATCAAAAGATGCCAGACCCTGACTCTGCCCTGCAGCCCCTGTAATGCGAGCTACTTCTGAGAAGGACTGTGCATCCTCAAAGGAGCCGGTAATTCCTCCTTCGGGATCTGGGCATAGAGTCCATCAATTACAGCAAATGGTTTTCTAGAAACTAAGGGGAAAAAACCACCACTGGAACATTAGATTTAACTCCTCTTCTTGGTCCTACGCATTTCCCTCCTTGATGAGTTATTGAAGATTTTCAGTGTGTTTCCTGATTCTCTACCTTTTGCTGTCCTCGTTCTCCTCTTTAGCCCTTGTTCTTTTCATCCAGTGTGAGCAGCGTCAAAGTAGGTAAATAGCAATTTACTATATCGTGATAAGAAAACAACCAGGTTTCCAATCAGAAAGAGATGTGTTCAAGTCTTGTCATGGTATAGAGCAGGTGAGTGACTTCAAGTTCTGTGCCTCTATTTTCTGACCTGTAAAATGGGAACAGTCAAATGGTCCAAATGAGGGAATATACATGAGAGTGATTATTACGCTCAGAAACCACAAGCTAAATTTGGTTGGGCAACGAGAGCCTACTTTATGTGGGCAGGTGACTTAACCTCTCTGAAGCTCAAGGGAGATCATGTAAATAGGAACTCTGTGCAAACTACAAAGTGCTGTACAAGGAAAAGCCAGCTGGGCAGCTCTGCTAATAATTCACTGTGATACCTTACAGTGTCAACGAGAGGTCCGTATCCAACAACTGCTAAGGCCCCTTCTTCCAGCCTCGTCGGCCAATAGACTCAAATGCACCTCGGTGGTGATTTTAAAAATTCCTTAAGTGGTCAGTGACACTATGACTTCTCTAGCTGGGGACTTGCTATGACTTACTCTTTGCCCACTGCATCGCCAGGTGCTGGCTGTAGGAACATTCCTACGCTGCCTGGTTTTCACACAGGGACAACTAGAAGAGGCCTGGTCTTCAGGAACTCTATCTGGAAACTGGCTGGGTGTTTACAAATCCAGCACAGAGTGTGCTTTTCTTCCTCTGCTCCGAAATTAAAGGGTATCTCTGTTATTTATTTACGGTATTTATTTTGTACTGACATAATTCAAACCAAATCAAACTCTAAACCCAGAAACAATAGCCTGATGAAGTTTTGAAGAAACTTTCCAAAACAAAGTCAATGTTCTTGGCTTGGGTTAAGTTTGAGAAGTTTCCACCCCTTAGGAAGAGTTTTGATCTGCTTGTTGGCTCTGTGAATGTTAGAAGGCATTCAGTAAGAGCTGCTACACAAGGGGTCCCACTGTCCTATACTGAATATGATTCTGGCACCTAAAAATTTATCATTATAGTTTAGTTATTATTTATTAGGCATTGAATGGCATTTGTGTGCCAGGTGCCAGGTTATGCATAATTAAAATATTTAAATTTTAATATTATTATCACTATTTTGCAGACGTAGGGGACTAAGATTCAGAGAAATTTTATGACCTGTACAAGATCATATTGTGATAAAGACAAAAATCAAGCCAATTTCTGCTTTGAACCCCTTATCCTTTTAAAGACTCCACCAAAAAACTGTATAAAACTAATAAATGAATTCAGGAAAGTTGCAGGAAACAAAATTAACCAACAAATATCAGTTGTTTCTATACACTAAAAATGAACTATCTAAAAAATTAATTAAGAAAACATTTCCATTTAAGATAGCATTCAAAAAAATAAATTACTTGGAAATAAATTTCACCAAGAATGTGAAAGATCTGTGCTCTGAGAACTTTAAAACATTGATGAGAGAAATTAAAGAAAACACAAATAAATGGAAAGATATTCTGTGTTTACAGATCAGAAGAACCAATATTGTCAAAATATCTATACTATACAATGTAATCTACAGATTCAATGCAATCCCTATCAAAATTCCAGTGGCATTTTTCACAGAAATAGAAAAAACAATTCCAAAATTCATATGGACTCACAAATGACCCCAAATAGCTAAAGCAATTTTGAGAAAGAAGAACAAAGGTGAAGGCATCACACATTCTGATTTTGAATTATATTACAAAGCCATCATAATTATGGTACTGGCATAAACACAAATACATAGACTAATGGAATAGAATGGAAAGCCCAGAAATAAACCCATGCATGTATGGTCCACTAGTCTCCAAACAAAAAACCATGAAAAATAATGGAGAACAGATAATCTCTTCAATAAAGATGTTTGGAAAATCAGATATCCACATGCAAAGGAATGAAGTTGCGTTCTTATCTTATACCACATGCAAAAATCAATGCAAAATGGATTAAAGACTTAAATGTAAGGCCTGACTGTAAAATTTTTAGAAGAAAAAGTAAGGGAAAAGGTTCTTGATATTGCTCTTGGAAATTACATTTTTGGATATGACACCAAAAGCACAAGCAACAAAAGCAAAAATAAATAAGTGAAACTACATCAAACTAAAAAGTTTCCTCACAGCCGAGGAAATAATCAACAAAAGGAAAAGGGGTTATTAATATCCAAAATATATAAGAAACTCACACAACTCAATAACAAAAAAACAAATAACCTGATTTAAAAAATAGGCCAAGAACATGAATAGACATGTTTTTCAAAGAAGATGTAGAAACGGCCAGCAGGTAAATGAAAAGGTGCTCAGTGTCACCAATCATTAGGGAAATGCAAATGAAGACTACAATAACATGTCACCTCACACCTGCCTATCAGCAAATGAAGGGATATAAAAATTGCAAGATATGTATACACACACATATGTAAAATAGGTATTATTCATCCTTAAAAAAGAAGTCAATCCTGCCATTTCCAACAATATGGATGAATGTTCTAACAATAGGATGTTATATAAGTGAAATGACCAGGCACAGAAAGAGAAATACTGCATGATCTCACTAATATGTGAAATCTAAACAAGTTGAACTCATTGAAATAGAACGTAGAAGGGCGGTTATCAGAGGCTGGGGGATGGAGAAAATGGGAAGATGTTGGCCAAAAGGTATAAACTTTCAGTTACAAGATGAATAAGTTCTAGAGACCTAATGTACAGCAGGTTAACTATAGTGAATAATAACGTGCCTCATATTTGAAATTTGCTAACAGAGTAGATCTTAAGTATTCTTGCCCCAAAAAAGGTAACTATGTAAGGTTATAGACATATTAATTAACTAGATTTTGGCAATCATTTTACAATGTATACATATATCAAAATATGTCTTAAATATATACAACTGTTATTTGCCAATTCTACCTCAGTAAAGTGGGGCGGAAACGTGTCCTTTCCACCAAACTCTATCTCACACTGCCCCTCTTGCTAACATCGTTTTTTGTAACCTAGTGTGTTTCCTAATGAATATTTTCAGGCAGTCCCAGAAAACATTTTAAAGTAGTCAAGTGCCTTCCCAGGAAGGCTGTCCTCTCCAAGAAAATTCTTGTCTACAATCTTGCCTGTCTTTAAATTGTTTTTTTAGCTCATATGGCATTTAAATCAGCCCTCAGCATGCCATATGCACCTAATAAAAAAGTTGTTTTATAAGCAATTATATATTAATAAAAATTATTACATGTGAGGAAATTATTTTAATGACAATTCCAAATCAACTTCCCAACGAAAAAGTCCATACAGACCCATTAGAAATGCATCTTGTGGATGTGACAAATGAAGGAACGAAACTGGGAGCTGTGATTCAAATGTAAACTCATGGCCTCACTGACACCCCCACGGAGTCTCATTCTCACGTCTGCACTAACTGCTTGCTCTTCACTCTTCTTTCTCGGCTAGAAAACACGGGCACTGCAGAGTGTGTCCCTGTGCTGCTTCCTCTGCCAGAAAGAGAAGTCATCTTTGACTCTTCCTTACCCCTCACCCTACCTTGGTTCAAATGCCAGTCCTGTCGATGCTATTTCCCCCATGAGGGCCACTTCTCTCCACTGCCACTGCCCCACGCCCCGTAGTTTTTGCTTGAATTCATGTGCAGCCAACTAACTGCACTGTGCTTCCCTTCCAAGCCAGACTCTACCGGCAGCAAGAGCAAGTCACCCCTGTGGGAAATGCTTCAGTAGCTTCCCCTGCTCTTAGGTCAGGTGTGAATCCGTGAGGAGGGCTCCCAGGAGCTTTCTGCCTTGGCCCCTGCCTCCCTTACAACTTCATCACCCCTATACCCACCCCACCCTGTGACCCTAAATTTTAGCCATCATGATCTCCCTAACTTCCTTCCTTCTTTCCTTCCTTCCTTCCTTCCCTCCAGCCTTTCCTCCCATCCTTGTCTTTTTCCTTCTTTATTTCTTCCTGAGCAAAATGCCCCTCTCTCCTCTTCCTTCAGCCTGGACTGGCCATTCTTCCTAGTGGCCTAGCCAGCTGCAATTCTCTGGACCGAATGTGACCTCTGGGAAACCTCCCCGTGCCTCCTTGAGTGAGGTGAGCTCCCGCGGTCACAGCCTCCAGCTCACTTTACAGTCATGGCTTGTTCATGGCGGATCTTCCCCCGATTCACAAGCTCTGTGGGACAAGGTGCTGCCTCTTTCTGTTTCTGCCCCAGGGCCTCAGACAGCAGTTAGCACATGGTGTGCACTCACTAAATGTTTCTTGTAGGAATGAATGGATTTCAAACACATTGTAACAGCAATAAAAATGTGCTGTGCTGTCTAAGCTGAAGTTAGAGCAGTGGCAACCCCAGACCATTTTGGGCGGAGCTAGGACCAGAGCTCTTCTCCTTAGATCCCTCAGCTAATACTCGGGTGAACGGGCTAAAGAAACGAGCCTGCAGTCTCAGGCTGTGTCTCAGCATCGTCGTATCAGAGCCACGTGACCTCAATCAAATAACGAGCTTCTTCAGCCTCAGTTTCCCCATCTGTAAAATGCGGGTAATAATACCTGCCCTGTCTACTTCTCAAAGATATTTGGGGAATCTACTGAGATAATGTGAAAATACACTGTAAACTCTAAAGTGCTCAAAAAAGAAATAGTTCTTTATTGGTTTTTTTGAAGAAAAAAGGAAAACGAATACCAGCAACCACAGCTCTACGGAATAATAGATAACACTTACACATCCCAAGGACCGCCCCATGTCCATCCATCCTAGCTAATGCATTGTCTTCCATGCCTGCAGTAGTGTGGAGGAAGAAAGCTGATAGGAAGAGCTAATGTTTTCAGCCGCAGCACTCATGGGTGCCTACTATGCCACAGACACTATGCATGGCAGGAAGCCAATATAAGCAGGCAGCCCCCTGAGCCACCCTGTGAGCAGCTGTGCTAGTCATTATGGTCACGGAGCATCAGTGCATTAGTGTCCTGGGGTGGCCATAACCAATGACCACAGACTAGATGGCTGAAAACAACAGAAACGTACCTCTCACAGTTCTGGAAGCCAGAGGTCTGGAATCCGGTGGCGGCAGGGTTGGTTCCTTCTCAGAAACTCAGAGGAGCATCTGTCCCTTGCCTCTTCTAGCTTCTGGTGGTTGCCAACAACTCTTGGGCTCTTGGGCTTGTAGTGGCATCCCTCGAATCTCTGCCTGTCTTCACTTGGTGTTCTCTCCCTCTCTCTCTCTCTGCCTATGTTTTCACTTCTTATAAGGACATTGGTCATTAGATTAGGGTCCATGCTAATCTAGTATGACTTCATGATAACCACTTACATCTGCAAAGTCACTATTGTACTGCCAAACAAGGTCACTGCTGTGGACTGAATTGTGTCCTCCCAAAACCTGTGTATTGAATCCCTAACCCCAGTGCATTGGAGAGAGGGCCTACAGAGCCAATTAAGATAAAATGAGGTCCTGATCCTACAGGGCTGGTGCCCCTTTAAAAGGAAGAGACATCAGAGCTCTTTCTCTTTGCCACGTGAGGAAACAGCGAGAAGGTGGCCATCTGTAACCCTCACCATCACCCAGCCACACTGGCACCCTGGTCTTGGACTTGCAGTCTCCAGAACTGTCAGAGGTCTGCTGTTTAAGTCACCCAATCTGTGGCATTTTGTTATGGCAGCCAGAGCAAACTAACGCAGCCACACGCGGAGACTCCCCGTGCACAGGAGTGTGAGGGACACTATTCACCCCGGTACAGTCAGTGAACTCCGTTAGCTTTTTTCTTCCAAGACCCTGTTTAGGAAGGCAGAGAAAACAATAAGTTATTTAGAAAGATCTTCATTGATATTTAGAATGGAAAGCCTCATTTATCTGAAAAAGTACTTTACAAGGGCTCCCTTGTTTCTCAGTAATGCAAGACAAATGAGAGATTCATGTAATAATGAGAATAATGGCTGTTCTTATGATTATAGTTCCACTGATGGGGGGTAAGATTTGGTTTGGAAATGTTTGCCTTTCATGCGTTTGCAGTTTTGCTGGTTTGGAAATGTTATTTTTGTTGAAGTCTAGTGCCGCTGCCTCTGCACATGCACTCATTATCCCATTCTTGTATGGACATATGGCACAGAAAGTTTAGAAAATACTGCCCAATTTATCTAAATACCAACTCATGGCCTAATTCACCACGGTGCCCATTGTGCAGGGGGAACACAGCTGTATAACCTTGTCAACACTGGCCAAAGGCATGCCCACAGTTCAGATGCCAGCCCCAAGCCCGCATTTGCCTTGGCATGCGGCGTCTGCATGTTGGGAATGAGCAGGTTGGTGAGGGAATTTGAAATGGTTGGAGAATGGAAGGTGAGAAGAGAGAATTCCTAGATTCCTGACCTCTGCATAAATTCAAAATACATAGCCAACTGTCTTATGCCAGAAAATTTGAAAGGATTATTATTTTTTCTGTAATCTTTCTTTCCCATTACCAGCTGGTTCCAATAGGTCTTATTTTCAAGGCACAGGATTGAGAAGGCCATTGAACTAATATTTTCCTCCTGGGGGGAAATGGTGCCCCTTTCTTAAATGTCACCTCCCATGCACCGGAGAACAGTAGGATGAACTCGGAGGATCCAGGTCCGTGACTGCCTGCTCTCCTGCCTGGACTGGCCGAACGAGAGGGCCCGGAGAATTTAGACAATTTAATAAATAAATAATTTCTAACAAACAGTATGCAACAAAGCAGTAGAATAATGTAGAAAGATGGCCTCTCATTAGGAATTGTTAATTCAATCAGTGAACATTGATTGAGATTTGCTATGGGCCAGTTGCTGTGCCCCAGGAGAAAAAGGTCCAAGCCATAATTCTGGCTCTGAAAGAGCTCGGAATCGTGGGGAGCACACGGCTTTACTTTTCACTACCTCTGTGACCCGGGGCAAGTTATGTAACTTTCTAGGCTTCAGTTTTCTTACCCGTACAAGGAAGATATCGATAACAATAGTAACACCGAGGTATAGAATTCATATGAAAACTAAATAGACTGAAATTAAACTAACGTGTGGGACAGTTCCTGGCAGAGGAGTAGGGGAGGCTCTGTAGGGAAATACATCGCATGACAGTTTCCCGTTAAATGTACAACCTGTGTGTGGGCAAAATGCTTGCAGGTGAGAGCAGGAAACGTCCCACTGAGGAGCTGAGATGCAGTTGAGCACAACCTCATAGGAGAGTTGACCTGGGCACAGGGCATGTGGGGACAGGCCTGAGGGGGACCTCCCAACTAACAGCCTCGGGACACCTGTGCTCCTCTCCTCCGGATGCTCTCCGTTCATGCTGCCAGAATTGTCTGGAGGGCAGCAGGGCCCCGGGCTTGAAATCCCTTCCACCGTTTGAGTATGCTACCCCAAACATGTGCTGCTTTGGTAGGGCATCTTATTAAAGAGGCTGTGCTAGCTAACGTCGAAAGGTGGTTTTCCAGCTGAATGTACTTTCTTGCCTTTGTCAGTAATCACGCTGAGTCCACGTTTGCACACACATCACGGGCGGTGCGTGTGCAAGGTGTGGAGACTGGGAAATCTGTGCAACGCGAGTCTACGAGCAAGCCTTCTCCCCTCGGGTCCCCTTCACAATAGACGCTGTCTCAGGCTGGGGACCACAGGGGATTCGTTCTGTTCTGTTTCTTTCCTAGATGCTGCATCAGCCAAGGGAAAGAGGGATTGGGGGATGTCCAGCGCTGTGGCGTCTGCCGTCAAGGTCTCAGCACGGCCGTGTTATTCTCAGCACGTGTTTCTCAGGGCACATGTGCCTCACATCGGTCATGATCTCCTTAGATTGGGAGCCTCTTAAGGGCAGGGGCTGAGTTAATCCGAAGTCAAAGCTCCGAGTCTCACAGAGCATCTAACATGTGGCAGGTGTTTAGTAAGTACCTAAGGAGCAAGTGATGCCAGACGCCAGGGGCCAACGCGTCGCTCTGCGACTCGGGTGGTAACTTGTCCACCCAGCAGAGCTGCAGGGGTTTCCCTCCTGGGGTCTCCAGCTGCTGCCTCTGACAACGGAGCTGCCTCTTGGGCAGGCTCTGCCCTCACTGCAGGGTCCGCCCAGGCCCCGGGCCCAGGAGGGGAAGTCTCTCCAGGTGTGAGCCAGCCCCAGACTTTTCTTCCTTGCTAAGACAGTCTTGCTCGGGGACGTGGAAGTTCTGAGGACACAGCCAGAGAGGCCACGGAGAAGCTGCTGCCTCCAGCCCTTGAGGGGCCTGATCTCCTGCTGCAGAGCAGTACAGTTTCTCATTCCTACCCCTCACCTGTTGTGATGCCCCTGAGAGAAAGGAAGAGCATGACTTTCAGGTGAGCGAGTCTATGTTCCAGAGGGAGGGATGACGGCATTCCCATCGATCATGCAGGGAAAGAGAAGGGGAGAGGAAGGTCCTGGTTATGGGCCGGGTCTTGCCATCAACGTCCCGTGCATTTGTGGTTTTGGGGTCAGTCATTTAACCTTTGCAGGCCCATCTCCCCATCTATGGAAGAAGAGTCCCCTTGGTGGTGCATGAGGCACCTTCGGCTGTGGTTTCCGGTGCTCACGTCTGCCAGGTGGGGCCATCTCCCTAAAGCAGTGTGTCAGGACATTCGTGCCATCCTTGTCTGTATTTCTCTGCAATTCTCTTCCTGCGGCTTGAACGGAGGATGCTAATATGTAAATGCTCCCTTTTCTTGCCATCCAACAGACATGCTTATCTGATTCAACTTTAATTGCAACTAAGAAGAGCCATAGCAAGTTGATTGCAGTCGGTTTCTGCCTCAAAAATACCTGGTAGTATTTCAAATGCAAAATTGCAAAGAGTTCAGATGTCAAAGTGGCCAAACCATGTGTCCCATGTTACCAGCTTATGTTCTCTGTATCTACTCAGTGATTGGGTTTTAAAAATTGATTGTAGTTTCTGTGGACTGCAGTAAAAGCTGAAGATTACATAAAATTGGGATGTTTTGTATTTAGTTGCTAAGGAAAGTTCTCCTTAACTGAATAGAGTAATTACAAACAGATCTTTGCTGTTACTTCTCTTTCAAAGATTATTTGTTTAACTCTTTATAACTTCATTCAGTTTTAAGCCCTAAGCAGTAATACATGGCATGAATAATAATATCTACTTATAAAATGAGCTTCCTTTTATGTAAGCAATACTTTAAAGGTATAATTTGTATGACATGCAGTTTTCCCTAACCTGAAATTAGGAAAACCTTCTGCTAATACACCAAAATGTCTGAGATGTGGAAGTTTCCATTAATTTGCATAAACAAGAATGTATCTTCCCAATTCTTGTTTGGACTAAATTTTTCATAACTTTAATGGAAAATTTGGAGGCAACCTACTCCACTTCTTCAAATCCCTTTGCATCCAACTTACATTTCTTATACCTTTCAGAACATGTAATATAGTCATTAAGAGAAGAAAGTTGATAAATCAAGGTAATCATTTCTCTCCAAATTAACTAATTTCTTGGTAAATATGGACTTCTCTTAGGTTTAGCTACAATCCTTATTTATATTTTTCTTCAACTCCTGCGGTACCTTTATTCTCACGAGTAAGTCACTATTTCTTGACTCCTATCCATAAAAGCATGGAGCATCGTCTTCAAGTGCAGACAGAGACGGTTCCCAATGGTTACATGGAAAGAACAGCTCAGTCCCCTAGACTCAGGGATAGTGTCCTCCTGTCCTCACACCTCAGGTCATTCTAGACCTAAATATGGGGTCTTCCATCCACTGGTTCCCAAATGCTTTCCCGTCCCTCTGTGATATTCCAGTCCTGCCTCCACTTCCTCACTTCCACTTGCATGAGATGATGTTCTTACGTACCCTCCTGACTTCACTTCCCCACAAAATTCTCCCTTTACGATTCCTCGGGTTTTATTCCACCACCCTTGGTTTCTTCTCTCTCTGTCCCAGCCACACAATTCCTGACTTTTATTGGAATCAATCAAGAGCCACCTACCGCGATGCCGAAGTGCTGCCGATGTCTGGAGCTAACTTGTGCACTTGCAGTTCTCTGAGGCTCAGTTTGTGCTAATGCTGAGACCAGATCCCTGGATTCCTGTGTCTGGCTTCTTTCCACATTCCTGAAAATTGCATTTAGTAAACTGTAGACCTTTAGAATCCCTGCGCTGCTCAGTTACATCACTGTGGTTGCATTAATACTTTCCTTATTGGGTATTTATTATATCTTCAGTACTCGATATCTCAGATCCTATCTAGGAGAAATAAACTAAAACATTTATATGCCATCTACCAAGAGGGAAAGAATCGATTTTGTCCCTTGCATGTCTTTTTGCAATGTGCATGTTCATTGGTTAAATATTTCAGCATTTAATATTAAATGAGGATCCTGAGGAGACTCACAGAAGCTGGTCTCTCTGGCTCACACGCTAACCACCCTCCCTGGCCTGCCATTGAGCCATGTCACCTAATCCCTCTGAACCTCTGCTCCGTCAGCCATTAGCCGAAGACAATCACAGGACCTGTCCAGGTGACTTGTGTGAGTACAACATGAGTTTATTTACGTGAAGCTCTTTAAATTGTGCCTGAAAGCTAGAAAGTACCCAGTAAATATTGTCTGTTATTTTCATTTTTGTTATTAAAACAAACAATGTAGATTTACTTTTTTAAGAGTAAAATGTTTCGTATTAACCTGTCTGACTTTTATGGGTAGGGAGTTATAAACTCTAAACAATACAACAGTGCCCAAGGGACATTCTGGCCCCATCCACATGAAGACTGTGCTACCAGGGAGTGTTTGGCACGGGATTTTGGTTTAATCCATGCCTTCCCTGACCTCATCTTACTCCCCAGACTCCTGCCCTCGGCAGTGAGCCGCCCATCCTATTGTCAGGGCTCGTGTGTTTTTCCTTCCCGCGCTAACCAGCTCTCTGACACTAACTGGGTGGCCCACAATTCAGTCTTGTTCCCACACTGACTGCCCGAAGTCAGACTGCCCACCCCCACAGGACTGCCCCCACTGCAGACGCCAGCCACACACGGGGTGCCCCGGTCACCTATACTCTGCCAGGCCAAGTCTCAGTGCAAGTTTCCCACAACCCCCTCCCTGGGTTTGATGATTTGCTAGAATGACTTGCAGAGCTCAGGAAATAGCTCTACTTATATTCACCAGTTTATTATAAAGTAAATAATTCAGACACAGCCAAATGGAAAAAATGCAGAGGGCAAGGTGTGGGTGGGCCCGGAGCTTCCAGTCCTCTCTGAGGGTGCCACCGTCCCTGCACTTCAGGGGGCTCCCCGCCTGGAAGTTCCCTGAACCCTGTCATTGAGGGTTTCTATGCAGGGTCCATTGCTACTGGTGACTGGATTCAATTTCCCATCCTGAAGCCACCCAGCCCCCCTTCCTCCCTCTAGAAGTCATCTCATCACCACATCCAAGAGGGCAAATGCCAAGGATTTCAGGAGCTCTGTGCCAGGAAATAGGGGCAAAGACCAAATGTTTAATTTTTATTGTACCATTTTAGCCCTACAGCTGTGGCCCTATCGAGCTGACGTGATGCATGTGGAATCATGGCAAGGACCCTAGACTGGGCCACAGCACAGACAGCTCAACCGGATTCCACCCTGGAGGAGCCCTATCACCCGGAGGGAGCACTTACCTGCCTGGCCACCTGCCAACGTGGAGCGAATTCAGCCGTGACCAGCATGAGTGAATGCTCCTTTGCTGGGCGCCTGTGTGCACAGGCACTGCCATTAGTAACATACAAACTATTCTAATCCTCCCAACAACTCCGCGGGGTGGCCACGGCCATCCTGACTGACAGAGGAGGAGAAAGAGGTTCGGACAGGTGAGGTCCCGGTAAGGCAACCCCGCTAGGAGGTGAGTTTCCACTTTCTGCAGCAAAGAGTTTCTGTTTCAGCAACAAACCTAACACTGAAACACAGAGTCATCTTCCACAGGTAACATGTGGGGACTTGTCAGGTCCCCCAGTCCCAGGTGTCCTCAGGGACTGTCTTCACCAGCTCTCCCGGGGTTTGTCCTCTTTCCTGTTTTCTCCTGAACACTCAGAGCGAACTGCAGTTGAGTAAACAGCAGTGAGAATCCACTGGCCGCCTCTGCAGCCACACAGAGCGCAGTGGAGCGGGGTGTTGACCTCCGTCAGACAAGCCTGGCTCTGCTGGGGTGTGGGATGCCTTCTTGCACCTGGTGATCTACCAGAAAAGTGACCCCTGCACTGCCCGGGCACCAGACTCCACACACACCCTGGGCTCTCTCTGGCCAGCGCATGTGTCAGTGCCTGCAGGGTTGGAGTGCTCACCATCGTCCACGTAAGACCCTGCAAATATCTACTTCATGGGCTCCTTCATCTGGCTGGGTTTTCTGCAGCATTTCCTAATTCAAAATCCAGTGGAAGCCTTTTATTCCCTTCTAAACTTGCCACACTCCTGGCAGTCTTCCCATCTACAGATGGACCTGCCCTCGCCGACCAGGTTCTACAACACCAAGGCCACAGGACGCAAAGTTTCCCTTTCCTCAGAGTTTGTTTACAGGTCAGTTTTACAAATCACAGCTTTTCTCTGCATCCTAAGCTTTCTGCAAATGTTCAAACATTCTGGGATAAAAGTTAATTGTATTTATTTATTCATTTATGTTGCAGCATATAGGACAAGAGCCAGAGATCACAAACACTGAAATTCCTCCTGTGCTTCCTTGGCCATCTCTAATCTTACGCAGGAGGAAACACAGTTGGTTGTTGCATCAGAAACAAACACCAGTAGTCTGAGCTAGAAGCTGGAGATGATTAATTAAAAGAAAGAATAGTGTAGTCATGCCAGGCTACCATTGCCCAAGCACTGGTCATCAATAACCGATATGAATTTCCTGCCAGTACTGCCCTCTCAGGACGGTGTGCGATTTCTAGGGTTTGTGTTCCATCGTGGTGACAACAAACCCCTGAACCCCTGATGCTCTCTGTACCCCATCCAGTGGATGCTGCACAGGCCGGCACCTGGTAGTCCCTGTCAGCAGTGGGGACCCGGTGAGGGACAGGGCTCACTTTGCTTTGTCTGCACCCTGGAAGACCATGGCACACATGCCTGTCCACACTTGCTGGCATGAATCCATGTAGTTCTGTTGAGGGTGTTATTTTTTATTTCAGCATATTATGGGGGTACAAATGTTTAGATTACATATATTGCCCTTGCCCCACCCGATTCAGAGCTTCAAGTGTGTCCACGAGTGAGGACGTTCTGAAACCACTAACTGAATTGTTGCTCTGGTCCTGAGAGGATGTGAAGCCCCTTCCCCAAAAGGTCGAGGCAAGTGAAGACAAAGGTGATGAAATTGGGGTGGACAACTAGAACTGACGAAAAGAGGAGAAAGCCACCCAGAAAACAACAGTGGCTTCACTTTAATATTATCCCTTTTCTTTGCTTGGGCTTTGCTTTAAGTCAAAGATTCCTTACAAAAACTAGTCATTTTAAAAAACAAATGCAATTTGTTGTAAAATTGGTGAGAAGGTGTCCATTATGCCTTTCAGGGTAACCTCTGTGATGCCAGATGTGAGAAATGACTTTTCAAATTTATTGCCAAAACAATTTTGGCTGCTCAGATTGGTTACTTTCTTCTTCCTGATCTCTGTGCCATGCAAAATCGTGTGTGTGCATGTGTGTGTGCACGTGTGTGCATGTGTAAGTATGTGTGTGTGTGTGTGTGTGTCTTTTCCCCCTGGAAGTCAGGAAGCCCTGAGCTAAATTTACGGTGTGTTTGCAGCACGTATGTTAGAACCTCTTAGTATTCATTGTATCTTTCCTCCTTGCTATGGTCTGACCTGATTAAAGGACACATTTACTGCCTGTAGAGACTGTATTAAGAGTGCTTTGGGGGGCATATAACAAAATAACTGGCAAATTGTGACTTAAATACACAGACATTTAGTTATTTCATGGGGATGAGAATGGATAGAGTGGGTTCCAGGGTTGGCTCCCAGGTGGTTTCTCCTTCCTGCTTCTCCCTCCCAGTGGGGTCAGGAATGTCTCCTATTAAGGTCACAGCTGGGAGGCTTCAAATATTCTATCCTCACAGACCAGCTCTGCGTGAGGAGAGAGGCTGGGGCCACAGAGCCATCTCTTACAGCGGCTCACTCTACTAGCCGGGAACAAAACCTTTCCCCAAAGTCCCCAAGCAGAGCCCCCTCCTACATCCCATGGGCCAAAGTCCTATCACACCATGAGGATGGACGGAAAAGAGCAAGAGACGGCCAGGACTGCCCCGGTCCCACCACAACTCACCCCCTGGGCCAAGGAGCAGCCCTCTGATAGGAAAATACGAATATACCGCAGAGAGGATGAAAAAATAATAGTGATAATCCCAATAATTAAAATGTACATAGCACTTTTCACAAGCTAGAAGTAATTACAGACTTTTGCATTTACCAATTCACTTCTTTCAACAACTCCCTAAAGTTGTTATTTTGTTTTAATCTCTAGTGTGGAGATCAGGAAACAGACACAGAAGGATTAGACCACGTGTCCCAGAGTGGCTGAGCTGGAATTGAGATGAAACCAGGCCACCTGGGCCACCGGGTAGCTCTGCCCACCTTGGACTTGTGTAGAAACGCAGATTCTAGTCGTTGGGCTGTTGAGAGGCAACAGATAAAGCTTAACTTGAGGTTACTTATAAGACTTTTAAAGGACTCAGTATCTACTGCGATTACTAGAAAGACGGGCTCTTAGGGCTGACTAACCTGCGTGATCATCAAGCATAATAACTCCCTCATTGCCTAGGTGAGAAAACTCCTCTGGAGGTGGAAGCACCTTGCACACGGCTAGTAAACGGACAGAGGTGGGGTTAGAACCCGGTTTCTGTCCACTAACTAACAAATCTTGATATATATTACTAACGTGTTTGCTGCCATCTGTATTCTCCAGGGGCTCCCCTTTCCTGACCCCTGTTATCCAGTCACAGTCTGGACAGAGCACCTGCCGCACCGTGCACCACAGCAGGTAGCTGTGGATGGCATGGCGGTTGCTCGGGAGAAACAATGCTGGGGACTCTTTGGTGCCATCAGCCCAGACGCAGCCTCGCCCTGGCCTGTGCACGAGGAGGAACCACGCTCCCTGTGACAGTGCGGTAGAGTAAACCTCAAAACAAGCAAATTAAAACCACTGGGTTCTGCTCCTGTGCTCGCCACAAGCTCTTTGAGCTTCAGTTTTCAATTTGTACAATGGGGTTAATATATCTCACAAGATTTGTGATAAGCATAAAAGCATTTTTTAAACTATAGAGCAAGTCACAAATTCATTTTTATTATTTGTGCTGACTGTTTCACAATTAAATGACTTGGAAATCCATTCAGTATGTTCTAAGTTGGCATATAGGTTTTTGGAATTTAGTAATTGAAATACCAGTGATCAGATGCTCTGGGTTGGAAGCCATTCCCCAAGGGCAATGGCAATAGCCATGAAGGGACATCAGGGTTGTAACCTCCTGACGAGTGTCCCACCCAGTACAAGGGGCCCGCCGGCAGTGCTGGGCTCACTGGTAGCAGGTGTCATCAGGCCCCATGTGGGTGATGCTGCTGTAGAAGCCGGAGGGTGCACTAGCCTCTGTACAGGGTGGTCCCTATGTTTGGGTCCAGGGTGCTGCACCTCCTGCACAGGTCTCGAAGCCGAGTGCCTCCCTCGGGAGCAATTCTAGGGCTTGTTTCAACTGGATTATTTTTCTAACTTCATTCAAAATCTTCTCATTCTAATACAACAACAAAGCTAGATATAGGCGGGACAGCACTGCAGCAGAAAAGAATAGCCCATGGCCAGTCTCAGCAATGATGACAATTTTAACTAGAATTCATTAAGTACCGTGCACCAGGCACTGTGTTGGGTGTAAGCTCTAAATTAGCTGTGCTTACAGAAGGATGGCGTGGACGGTTCCTGTCCCTGATGCTTTCTCTAGACCATGGGAATTCAATTCATTCTTTCATTCATTCATTCAAACAATAATTTTTGAAGATATATTATGTGCCAGAAACCATGTTAGGAATGTCCCCATAATGTAAAATGTAGCTTAAAGAAATGACCTTCTTCCTAGTCACTTTGGAAAGTCAGGAAGTATTTGATGGTAAAAAGGTCCTTAGATGAAAGCTGGAGATGCTGTTTCTGGCTCTGTCAGTGAGGCTGCGGCCTTGTGTAGGGCAAGGCCTTTTGCTGAGCCCTGACTCCTCCATCTGTAAAATAACGGTACTTGATAAACTGTCCTCCAAGGCCCGCGCCCTCACTAACCTTCACTGGGACCAGCCCCCGAGAAGAGAGCTTTGGGTTTTGGCTCCGTGAACGAAAACCCAGTGCAGGGAGGGGCTGCCACAGGAAAGCGGAATCTGCTGCTGCTGCCGGTGACAATGAAGATGTTCCCACTTCATGTGCCAAACCGGCTTGTCACAGATAGAGCGTGGTGTGAGCCAGCAGCTCTGTAGCCTTCTGGCTCCGGCCCATCCCACTCAGAAGGAACCCAGCTACCAGGGAGAGCAACTCATGACTCAAAATCAGGGCCTGCTGCTAGTGCAGCAAGACCTCCATCCAAAGGCAGGAGTGCAATTGGGGGCCCTGGAACTTGTCATAATCAATAGGGACAAGATTTCCACATTATTCCCGTCTCCTGAGAAACCTTCACTAGAGGCAATGCCATCTACTATTCAAGGCACAAGTATTCCCTCATGTGCAGGCATCAGCTCATACCATACTGAGACCTATTGGCATGTACATGCATGCATGCAGACACGCAGAATCAGGCATGTGCACACACATACATCCTCATACATGCATACACACACACACTCTCTCACATTCATTGAACAATGCCAGCTGTTGCTTTGGGACTGGTTGATGACACATCAAACCCTTTATGACAGACTTTGCCTTATGTACTTGCAAATTCTTGTGAGTGGTGATTACCCCCCCCCAACCCCACAAAAAAAAAAAAAACAACCTAATAGGTACCTTTTTCTTTATTTGTGCTTAGTTTATTACTTACGTGAAACAGAAAAAAATAAAAACAAGTACTTAGTTTGGGCACTAGAAAATTTCATTTTAAGTATTAAAAATATATATTTGACCCCAGAGTTAAACTATAATATATCTATAAGTCTAAAGTAGAATTCCCCAAATTGATGGACTTATATTAAAAGCACTTTATTTTTTAGATGTATTTATAACCTAATTATACAAGCCAATGATGTTAAAACATAATATAGACTAAGTTAGTCCTTTAAGTGATTGTATTTTCATATACTTTCATGTTGCTAAAACTGAAATATTAGTTCTGGTCAGCCTGTGAGATTTCTGCTACTAGTTAACAAACTGGAACATGATAACTGGTTAAGCCAAATCCCAAACCAAACATAAATCAAAACTCTCTGATTCTTGGTCCTTGTTAAAGTTCCCTCTTTATGGCAACTAGAGTGCATCTGTATTAAAATGTCAGGCAGACACCTGGCTCACTGTGATTCTAGATGCTTCAGGTTGTGTAATTCTTTCAAGAGAAACGACACTACACAGTGTTACCAAGATTCTGAAGTGCAAGGCAGACCTCCCTGGCTGGGGTGCGATCACAGGCAACAATATGGCACGAGGGTCTATTTGTTTTGGAGTTCTGTTTTGTTTATGTTTCTTTGGGGGTTAGTTTGTTTAGGTGAGGAAGGATCATGATGGGATGTTACAGGTAACAACAACGACGACGACAGCAGCCTTAAAGGTAGGTGCCATCGTGGTTCCCATTTCACAGACTCTGTTGAAGCTCAGGAACCTAAGTGCTTCCTGAAGACGCTCCTCTGGTCAGGAGTAGGGTGGATCTGTGAATCCAGAGTTATCTCCCATGCCCAGTCTCTTGCTCCTTTGGGTGACTTGGCTCCATCCCTCAGAGCCTGCACCCTGCTGCTGTCACTGGCCAGAGCACCTGTGGCCAGAGCACCTGTGGCCAGAACACCCGTGGCCCCCTTACTGCTATTCTTCAAAGCCCACGTCAATTATACTCTCTTCCACTTAAATGTCTCTGATGGCCTCAGGCAAAATCATCTATTCCTTTATTTAAGGTTCCGTAGAATCTTACAGGTACTTATCATTTGTTTGGAACGTGAAGTGGGTAGATGTTAGTTCTGCAGAATGAAGTTGCAATGTCATGTTAAGATCAGGTAGGCGAGGGCTTTCTACACCATGGTAAGGTATTAATGTGTAGTTGTCAGGACTGAATGCTTGTATCCCCTCCCTGGCATTCAAATGTCTAGTGGTATTTGGAGCTGGGGCCCTTGGGAGGTGACCAGGTTTAGAAGAGGTCATGAGGGTGGAGCTTCCAGGATGGGATTGGAGTCTCTGTAAGAAGACGAAGAGAGACCAGAGCTCTTTCCCTCCCCACCATGTGAGGACAAGTGAGCAGGCAGCGTCTGTAAGCCAGGAAGAGATCCCTCACCAGGAACCAAATCTGCCAGCACCTTGACCTTGGACTTTCCAGCCTCCAGAACTGGGAGGAATAATGGTCTGTTGTTTAAACCACCACACAGTCCATGGTGTTCTGTTACAGCAGCCCCGGCAGGTCCATGCTACAGCTAATCAGGGTGCTAGGTGGATTTTAAACCAGAGAATATCATAAGACTATACTGACAGGGAGGTCTTCCTAATTTTAAAGGAGAAACCTACACATTTTAATTCTATTTATTTATATAATTATAGGCATGGACAAGTGTTTTCTGTAAAGAGCCAGAGAGTAAATATTTTAGGCTTGAATGAAGACATACATTTTCTGTCTTGTGGGCTGCATGTCGTGATTTGCTGACCTCAATATAATAAAATAGATTTTTCCAAAAGAAACAATAATTTCTCAAAGACTTGCTTTTGTTTGCTGGGTAGACATCCAAATAATTATTTTTACAGGAAATTTATTTGGGTGTCATTTTATTACAAAGGTAATTAATTAGGTGCATGTGTGGATAACTTCATTGCAGTTTGTTTTAGCACCCTGTGAAGGAAATGCACTAAGAAACCACCCCTTGCTGTCAAAAATAAGTAAACAAACCAATGCACATGTACTAAGCATCTCTCAAATGCTGAACTTTACATTTCCGGGGACCTCAACTCCTGTGGGCTCAGCCTAATTCTACAGAAGTCACCAAACCATTATCAGAGCCTCACCACAGTTTTACTTTATAAAAATAAACAAAAGAAAAAAAAGGCCCCACATGGGAAGTGTCGCTGCCACAAGAATGTGGTTGCCTTTGTCTCTGTTACCTTATGTCTAAAAATAGATAGTGCTGTTGGACCATTTTAAAAAACTTTCCATATCACATGAAGAATTCCCCACCCCCTACCCTACCCTACCCCACCAGATAAATAAGTGCCCCCTATTTTTAGCAAATATCAAGGTTGTTTTTCTTGCCTTGGGTCAAAGAATCACTCTCTCATCTGTGTATGTGATATATACGACAGAAAGAAGGAAAGTAGTTTTTATTTCCCCATTTAAGGCAGACATTGAACTAGGCATTTTGCCTTTATTTAGGGATGTACTCTTCCCAACAACTTTATGAGGTCCTCCCTCTTCCCCTGAATTTATAGCTAATGAATTGGAACCTCAGAGACCTTTAAGGCCACACATCTGGTGTGACGGCTGAGTACAAGATTTAAACCCAAATCATATATTCCAAGCTCTATATTCTTTTTACCATAGCAGATTCTTTCTCTCCTACACTTAGTACATTTACCAAAGCTCCTCTCTCGGATGCAAAGCAACCCACCACCTCTGCAGCAGACTCGCTGACCCGCAGGCTCCACGCGGACTCCTGGGAACAAGGGGCTCTCTGAGAAGCAGCGTGGGGCTTCCTCTGGTGGCTGTCCAAGGTGCACAGCCAGAGCGAGGACATGACAGGGACAGGGGAGCCTGGGGGACCTGGGGGTCAGGCAGCTGAAAGTGATGAGGCAGCCCCCGGCTATGTCAACAGAGTGGGCGCCGGGCGCCGCAGCCCTGGGATGCGAGGCTGCCCACAGAGCCGCCAAGTCTAGACTCCAGATGTGCTCTCGCTGCTGCCCGGCCAAGTCAGATCCAGCGGGTAAATATTCCTACCAGATGACAGTGGGCTCAGTGACAGCAGTGATGACAAAGGACAAAAATAGGAACAGAGCAAATACCAGGCGCTGCTGCCGCTCCTTGGGGGAGGTAAACACACACTCACAGGCACACACATGCATGTGCACACACATGCACACACATGCACACACACATCCACATAACATACTGCTCCAAGATGTTATTATGTCAGCAGATCATGTCCGTCCTTACATTTTCTTGCTATGTTGAAATAGCTCCAAGATGAGCTGAAGGCTATTTAAGAAAATTAGACATTTAAAATGAGCTGAAATTGGGTGCATGGCAAGGACGCAAGCAATTTACCTTCTGATTTTTAATCTTTAGAGAGATTGAGAGCTCAGAAAAAGACAAAACAAGTTTTTAAACATTTTTTTTTAGAATGCAGGGCAATGAAATATCCATTTGTTTTGAGAGTGAAGAGTTTTGCAATTTTTAAGAGAACCAGGAAAGACCTGTATAACAAAAATCTAAAAATAGGTCTGCCGAAATGTTTACCACTGTCTCCCACACCAGCCCTGCCAAGAGAGTCACCAACGGTGCCACCTTGGTTACCGCTCGTCCCAGTGATGTCAGAGGCTGATTTCAAAATGTGACTTTTTACGTCTGCCTCAAGCAATTGGAGGGAAAAAACACAGGTTTTCAATAATTCCAGAGTTGCAATATCTCTTTGCTTAAAATATATTGGCACCTGGTAGGAGGTAAGGTTTCACTTCCTTGTGAAATTACAGCCTTCCATATGTCAGAGATAGCAGCTGAAAATGAATGAAATGCTAGGGTTTTTTATGAACTCCCTCACTCAATCCAGGAGGCATTTAAGTAATATTATAGTCACTTTCACTGTTTTGTTGCTTTCCTTCTTGAGAAGACAAGATTTCATTTGGGGGAAAAATAGACCCAGAGCTGAAGTTTAGATCATCCTTTAGATTAAAAAAAACGGATGATTCCTGACAACCAGGGAAGGCCATTACTACTTACCCATCTGCTGCTACTGTCCAGACTCTCTGCATACTTTATTCCTGCAATCTTCACAGCAGCCGAAGAGTTAAGTGTATCACAGACTAAATAACTTCTGTGAGCCCCAGAGATGGTCTGCAGGAAGTCAGATGGAAACCCATGCTGCTTGAGTCCAGGTAGAAATCTAATACATCCCAGGGAAAGGACCAAGGTGGAACGAGGTGTCGTTGGCACTGGCCATGCCATCCCTGGCAAATAGCCTTCTGCTTTATTTCTAAACCTTAAACTCTCTCTCTGATTTGATGAGTCCACAAAGTTCGCAGTGTTTCTCTTTAATCATTTTCAGGTCAACATTTTAAACTACCCTCCCCACATTTGCTGGGATGAAAAATTTACACTACAGAGAATTTCAGCTAAAGACAAACAAAACCCAACAGTACCTGGCAGATTCAGAATGGTTGTAGGTCACGTCTGGCTATGTAAGTGACTTCAATTTAATAGAAGTACCTGATTTAAACCTGTATGAATGCATCAGAGTCTTATCTTACTGTGGGGTCATTCTAATAGAGCCTCGATTAACATTATACAAATATTATATCAGAGTCTCTCAAAGTCGATTATTGAAATTTTATTCTATATTCTATAAATATATTATAAATTATAATTTCTATAATTTATTATTATTTAAATCTTCCATTATTTTGATACTTAATGAAATGAAGTGTGTGCTATCCACTTACTTTTTTATTTATGAAAGAGAAAAGTTGAGTCACCCAAACAGATGAGAAGGAGATGAAAGCTGCCCGGACGGTTCCGTCCCTGGCCTGTTACCTCCTGCTTTCTCATCCTCCGAGATGCCATCCACCCTCACGACCTCAGCTCCCCTGCTACGGAGTAAATGTCCATGCTTCTACCTTTACCTGGGACTGCACATACACCTGAGCTTCTCCTGGACCCTTCGCCTCGGCGGGGGCGAACCCTACTCTGACGCTTCCGTGGGACACTCTCACCACCTGCCTTGCTCGTGCCCTCCACCTTCTCTCTCAGAGACCTGGAGACAGCGGAGCCAAAGCCGCTGCTCTCCTCTCTTGCCCCGCCACACAGCCAACCTCTGTCACCTGCCTGTGCCCATCTCCCCTTCGTCGTCACTCAAGGTCAGAGTCGCATTGTTCTCCTGGGGAATATACTAATCCCTGTTGCTTTCTGCCCACGCCTTTGTACATTCTATTCACTTTACGTTCTCCCACAACTGGCTTTCCGTTTGCTGTGGACCACACGTGTGCCCCCACCCCCTACCCCCAACCCGCATGTTGAAAGCCCAGTGGGATGGTCCCGGGAGGCGGGGCCTTGAGAGGTGATCAGGTCTTGGGGGTCCTGGGATCAGTGCAGGAGGGCTCGCTTCCTCTCTCTCTGCTCGCTCCACCCCGTGAGGACACGAGGGAAAGACCGCCCGGCCCCCCAGCCGTCTGCAAACCAGGGAGCAGGCCCTCACCAGACGTCCCATCCCCCACACCTGACCTTCGCCTTCCCAGCCTCCAAAACTGTGACAAATAAATGCTTGTCATTTAAGCTACTCAATCTATGGCGATTTGTGACAGCAGCCCAAACTGATGAAGACACCAGTGCTCTTAATAGAAAGGAAAACCCCTAAACACGGCCTTTAGGCTCTGCATGAGCGAGCCCAGCCCACGTCCCCATTTCCATGCAGAAGCCACAGGACACACTTGCCCTTTGACCTTGTCTGCTTTCTGCCTCCACAGAGACCTGCTTCATGCTGTTCCCTCTCCCTGCAGTGCTCTTCCCTACACTTTGTCCTTGGTAATTGCTGCTCATACTTCAGCTCTTGCTTAATTACTACTGCCTCAAGGAACATTTTTCCTGTGTTATCTGACTATGTTAAAGATCACTATTGCACACTTTTATGGTGCTATGAAGACTCTTCCAGTTATCTCAGCTGCAGCTTAACATGCATCCATGTTTTGATTTATATGACTTCCTCACTGTATTATAAACTACACAAGGATGGGGAACTTATCTGATATTGCTGGCCATGGTAGCCAGAATTCCTAGCACACATTCTGATACATTAATATGTGAGCAATAAATATTTGTGGAAAGGAGGAAGAGAGATGGTAGAGGAAGAGGAGGGAGGTTTATTAGTTTTCTGTTGCTACATAGCAGATTACTGCAGACATGATGGCTTAAAACAACACCGATATATCATCTCACAGTTACTGTGAGTCAGGAATCTGGCACATTTTAGCTGGGCGCTTTCCTTGGGGTCTCGCAGGGCTGAAATCAAGGGGTCAGCCAGCTTTGTCCTGCTGTGGAGACTGACAAGGGCAAGATTGGTTTTCCTGCTAGAAGTCAGCCGGTGGCTAGGGCTCCCAGAGGCTGAGCTCAGGTCCTTGCCAGGTGACCCGGCCGTAGACCCTCTTACTTTTCAATCTCCCTGACTTCAGGAAAGGCCATTTTAAGGCCCTTTAAGTTATTACCTGGTTAAATCAGGTGCACTTGGATAATCTTCCTTTTGATTAACTCGAAGTCAACTGATGAGTAGCGTTATTGCAGGAGCGCTAGACCACCATCTTCACGGGCTCTGGAGGCCACCAAGGGGACAGGGTCATAGGAGACATGCACCCCAGGGAAAGGGGACTTGGGAAACATCTTGGAGCTCTGCCCACCACAGGAGGACACAAAGTTTGGCCACCAGGTAGACGAGCATCATCACTCTTCCAGGGAGGATGTTGGTGAGGATAACAGACTTTAAAACCCTGAACATTGCCTTATGCTGGTTAAGGGACATTGAGCAAGTTATGACCTTCCAAGTCTTAGTTCCCAAATAGATAAGATTATAATAACAATAATATCTGGCTCAAGAGTTGCCATGAAAGATTAAATGTCTTCATCCACATAGTGCCCCAAGGCGTGTCCCTGGGACGTAGGAAACATCCACTAAGGGAGAACTATTGCTCCTGGGATTCTGAAGGGGCTTCTGGAACAATGGATACAGTATCTGAAACCCAGAGCTTTCCCGGAATACCTAGAACATATGGTCTCCAAAATTAGAGCGGCAACATCCAATGAGGAATATATTTCTGGGGGAAAAAAAAGATTCCCTTGGAAACAGGAAGCTAAAGGGTAGACTTCTTTTTTTTAACATACAAATCAAGTTCAGGCCTGGTAGTTACCTATTTTAATAAGGAAAGTTTGTATTTTCTTTAATAGAAGAGTGTTTAAACCTTATTTGAGGTAGAAAATCATATCATTTATAAGTTCTGGGTAATAGACACTGCAAGTGTGAGCAAAATAAAGGAGACTTTGATCTGACTCCCTGTATCTATTCTGTTTAATACCAAGCTATCTCCTCCTAAATCAAAGTTAATAACATCCCCGTTTAACATGCCCCCAATATCCCTCCACAGTTACCTCTGATATTTCAAACTCGCATTCTTGCTGATGAGGACTTTCTTTGCAATCTAATTTATCTGGATGCTGTTTTCTCCATTACAATATAGGAACGTCCCACAGAGTTGATGAGATCACTTCCTGCTGACTCAGCTCGTCGCTGGGAGTCAGGACGTGCAGGGCCACCAGGAAGGGCTGTAATTAAGACTGATTGCTGGAGATAACACAAAGCCTCAGAGATAACACTGAGACTCAGGGAATGAGGAGGAAAATTACCTTGTAGCCCCACTGGCTCACACCCTGGGATCCTACCCAAATGTCCTCTGGATCTGGCACCTCTCATCTCCTGTCAATAAGCCTTTCTTGCTGGTGACAAGACGGTGTCTACGTCCTAGGGACTCTCACAGTGCATGCTTGGTCCCTGGGGTTTCGGTGGTAGTTTGAGTTTATGAAGGAGAAACGGGGTGGAGGGGGGATCTTAGTCTGAACTTCCAGCCTTGCCACTTGCTGGCTGTGAGCGGCCCCTTCACCCCCCTGGGCTCTCGTTTCTGCTTCTGCATCTTCACAATGGGACAACCACAGCCCCTGCCTTACTTACCTCCCATTGCTGCTGTCCACAGAACTAGATGTCGAATGGGACTTTCTCTGCTTTTGAAATCTGGTTAAAATCTGGAATGAGAGCTGGAAACCTTTTCCATGATTTCTGCCAACACCTCTGTTCCTCCGCCTCCAGTGTCCTGTGCTCACAATCCTATTTAGCGTTCTTCATTTAATCCAATCACCTTGAGCATTCGGCTTCACAAGTTTACTAAAGATGTGGGGTCTACTTGAAGGTATCACACCCTACGTTGCATAGTCTCTGCCATTTGGTTGACTGCACCCCTTTTCTCTAAGTGCTCCTGCTACAGGGCCTTCTAGGGAGTGATGTCCAGGGCCCCAGACTGGGGCTCCTCCCAGGACAGCTGGCAGCCCATGCAGCCTGCCTGCTTTCAGGGTCCTCTTATTTTGAGGGATGAAATATTTTCTCTCTTATAATCCTACTGTTGTAGGATCTAGTGAGTTATTAGGATGTTTGGGAGTAATTTGACCATTGGGAAACAATTGACAAATGTCAGGTATAATGAGACCCTTAGTCTGTTTGGTTTGCTGTAACAAAACATTATAGACCTGGTGGCTTATAAACAACAGCCATTTATTCCTCACAGTTCTGAAAGCTGGGAAGTCCAAGATCAAGGCACTGGTAAAATTGGTGTCTGGAGAAGTCCTCATATAAACCTATTCACACCCCTACCTCCTAATTCTATCACCTTGGGAGTTGGGGATTCAACATATGAATTTTGTGGGGACACAAACATTCAGACTATAGCAATTAGTGTTATTTTGAACATCATGAGGCATGAAATCTTTTACAAGGACAACTTAATGGAATAGGCAGCAAATCTTAATGATGACCTGCTCCACGGCAGAAATAAAACTTTTGTGTTAATGTGAACCTTTTGGTTAAAGACATCACATTTTAGAAGTATGCTCCTTAGATATGCCCTCCGTCACCTTGCAAAAGCAAATGCCCAATTATAAGGGAGGCCAGGCCAGAGAGCACGGCTAAGTCAAAGGTATCACGACATCATTGAAAAATAAAACCTAGCATGTGTGTGATTACTTGTTCCCTTTTATTCTACTAGGACCACAAAACAGGTTGAATAAATATTTATTAAATTAATCAGTGACTATTGGAAACATTTTGCTATTCTTTTTCCTAATATTCTGTGAAATATTAAAGGCATACAAAGTAATATAAAGACATAAAAGAAAATCTAAACAATGACAATGCACCTCAAAACCAGCTGAAGAAATAAAATATTGCAAACATAGTTGAAGCCCACCTTGAACCAACTCTTCCGCTACCTCCCTCTCTCCCGTTCCACAGGGATGATACTCCAGGGGTAATCACCCTCTTGAATTGGATTTGTACCGTTTCAAGACTTTTGTTTGGATCTTTTCTTGTTTGTTTCTTTGACTTTGCCTTCATGTGCATATACTCCTAAGCAATATTTCCATATCTGAGAGCTTTCTACCCACTGTCCTGAGGCACTCTGGTGTGCCTGGAACATGTCACAAACTTCCAAGTGCCTTGGTCTGCTAAGACTGCCATAGCAAAGTACCATGGACTGGGGGCTTCAACAACAGATGTTTATCTTCTCACAGTTACGGGGAAATCTGAAATCGATGTGCCCGCAGGGCTGGATTCTTCTGGGTCTTCTCCTTGGCTCGTACATGGCTCCTTCTTGCTGTGGCCTCCCATGGCCTTTTCTCTGTATGTGCACATCCTGGTGTCTCTTCCTCTTCTTCTAAGGACAGCGGTCCTATGGTAGTAAGGTCCTGCCCCTAAGACCTCATTTGACATTGACCTCCCTATAGAAACCATCTCTAAATACAGTCATGTTGGGGATTAGGGCCTTAACATATGAATCTGGGGGCAATATTCAGTCCATGACACAATGTTACTAACCTTTTCTTTCTGCCCTCTACAATCTCACTGATGCATAAAGAAGGAAACATGAAACAATGATAAGAGTCCCAGCCCTGGGGGGTTACGGGAGAGCTGCTTCACACTCACCTGTGGCCCATCCCTGGCCATTCCTTTAAGAACTCAAGACTCAGAACTTTTTTGGTGCACTTCTCTGATTTTTTTTGTTCCATATAGGACCTTACGTTTGGATGGTATTCTTGGATATGAGCTTGGTTTCTAGTCAATAAAAATTCAATCCTCTATTTTTTGTCCTGATTATTCACAAAAATAAAGAGTGACTGTATGAGAAAGAAAAGATTGACAGTTTCTTATTTAAAGTCTCAGCCTGTTTAATATACCTCTCTAGAGTAGAATCTCAGAAACGTGGAACTTTCTGGTCCATGCAGACCGAATGCTGTTACTGGTTAGAAAAGCCAGCCACACTGACCTTTCTCCCAAATCAGTCCATAATAACAATTCTGAACCTGCACTGAGTAGCCCAAGCCCCTCGAGCTGTGAAAGCCGTCACGAGCACTGCCCATTTCAGGCCGTTGCTCCACAATCCTCCCTAGAGACTCTCCACCTGCTCCTGACAGCTCAGGGCTAAAGCATTCTCCAGGAATTGCCCCAGTTGCCTGCCATTCAAGACGGCCACCTCACACAAGGCCCTCTCCCCTTCCCTGGGGACAGCTGCGTCTGGTGACCAGCCAATGCAGGGCACATGAAGGCCCAGCCTCCTTGCTCCAGGCCTCCCTGCCTCCAGGCAGGACAACATTGAGCCCAGAGCTCCCTGCGGGACCACGAGGCCTTTGTGTTGACTGTATCTGAGTTAACCTCATCCACTTGCTCCATTCTCCCTGCCACACTCCTCCCTAGACACTGCTCCCAAGGGCACAGCCCAATCAACGTCCCAAACTCACAGTTCTTGCTCAGTCTGCTGTCCAAGGAACCTGACTTACAGCAGCTGGTACCAGGATTGGTCTGAGGAATTTGATTGTCAGGTGGGATTCTGGAACTGGATAACCTTCTGGCCAAGTGGCAGTGAAGACCCCATCACTGCGAGCTAGTGCCAGAAGCATGAAGATCCCCAACTAAACTGCAATTGCTGAAGTTTTGCAGCTGTGAGCTGGGCAGGGATGTGCTAACAGGCATGCACTAGGGGTGCAAATACCTCGTGCATTTGGGAGAGTCAAGGGGTATAATAATGTCAGACTCCAATGGCCATTGCTGGATATTATTTATAATTTGGAGCAGAAAATTTGGGCATTAGGTCCAGATGTTAATTGTCAGTGTTACAGAGTTCCAGAGAAGGTAGAATCTAACTTTAGCAAGGCTGCTACCACACCAAGGTCAGGTCCCTGTTTGGGAAGCTGAGCCCTGAGGTGTGTGATGGGGACATGCACTTCAATGAGCTTGAAAATTTCAACGCCTTTGATCTGCCCAAACCTCTGGATGAGCAGAAATGACCCACTCCTCCCTGCTAAACTTAGGTGACCCCTGCCTTGCAAGGCAACAGGAACCTAACCCCACTTCCAGCATACCCCCACCCCTGCTTAATATCTATTCCCCCAACCCTCCTGCCACCAGATCAATGCCTAGGCCTGGGTCCCAGCATGATATTGCTGGGAAGTGTTGGGCCTGCAGAGAGAGGAAAAGGACAGCAGCCCCCAAAGGAGCCCCAGGACCTCACCAACACATACCAGCAGGAGCTGGGAGAGTGGGTCTGAAGGTGTGGATCAAGGTGAAGGACCGCCACAAAGGAGGGTGAGGGCAAGTGCTCCTGTGACCGAGGTCTCTGGCCAGGACCGTGGAGATGATGCTAACTCATGATGGCAGCACTCAGAAGCTGGGAGAAAGCACCAGCCTGCACTGGATGAAGCAGAAATCCCAGAACGTGCTGGCAGATGTGCAAATAGGGATCATCAGTCTCAAGAAGTGGGGTTGCTGAAGTGGATGTCCTACATAAAGCCACTTGGTTTTAATAGGAAGGGGTGGAACTCCAGCCAGTGGAGTATCACGGGAGGGCTTGGAGACGCCATTTGCCAAAGCGAGAAGGAACGCTGGATGGAGCACCAGCTTGGTAGGAACCCTCAGTGGTGGCTGCTTTCTATGGGGCAGGACTGATGCTCCCTGACACCAGCAGTACAACAGGGTGCCCGGGATCAAAGGCTGGTGGCGATGCTTCGTCATTAGAGGGAAGGTCGATGCAGTTATTGTAATGGATGAAAACGTCCTAGTGGCATCCAGGGCTCCACAGCTATGGAGAGGGTCAAGAGAATGTTCCATTCCCAAGGGCAGGGGAGACGGCAGCCAACGAGGCAGGAGGGGGAAAGACTGAGTGAGTGGGCTGGTACCGCACTGTTCAGGAGGAGGAGGATGGCATCTGTTAATACAGATAAATCGAGCACTGGTGTTATAATTTTTAGGGTAGCCATGGAGAGAATGCAGGGAAAAAAGGGAAAGGAAACATAGATGAATGAAAAGTATAAAATAACATCAAACATGTCAAACCAAATAGATCAGTGATTTTATTTAATGTAAATAAACAAAATGGCTCAGCTAAAAGACAAAAATTTCCACAGAGTGAATAAGAAAACAAAATCCAAATAGACTCTGTTCATATAAATAATAAACAAAATGTATAGAACTGTCAAAAGGAAAAGGAAAAAAAGCCTATACCGTGTAAACACGAGCCAAAAGAAACCTAGTGTGACTATATTAGATATAATACATTTTGAGACAAAACTCATTAATAAAGAGGATCAACTCATAATAATAGAAGTTAAAAATTACCCAGAAGATAAAAGCTATTCTAAATTTAAATGCACTTAATAAGATAGTCTCAAAATATAGAGGACAAAAATTGCTAGCACTACAAGGAGAAATAGAAAAATTGACAATCATTAGAAATTTTGACATGACATTAATTATTGGCTCAAGCAGATCAAAACAACAAAAACAACAAACAGCGGTATATAGAGATTTAAACAATTTGATTAATAAACTTGACTTATAAAAACAGAGTCTTTTAAAGCACACCAGGGACAATTACAAAAATTAACCATATATTGGGTTACTAAATAAATATTACCCTTTTTAAAGGAATGAATTTACACAGTGTGCCCTCTGATATCAATGCAATTATTCTATATCAAAAATAAGCAAAGAAAAGGTAATTATAAAATACATATGTGTTTAGAAATTAAGAATTCCATTTCTAAATAATCCATGAGCCTATATGGAAATTATAAACCATAATGAAAATTAGAAAACATTTTTAAATAAAAAATGCAAAAACACATATTAAAACTTGTGTTACTTTTTAAAATGCATATATTAAAAAATAAGAAACAAAACTGAATAGTAATAAGCTAAGTATCCAGGTCAATAAATTGGAATAATATCTTAAATAAAACTGAAAGAAAAGAATTTTTTCATGCAGGAATAAATTAAATTTCTTAAAAGACGCACAACAAAGGAGCTCAAAAAGCCAAAAGTTGATTCTAAAAATCTAAAAAACTTGATAAACTTGTGGCAACATTAACCAAGAAAGGAGAAGAAGGAGGAGGAGGAAGACGGGAAAGCACAATCTGAATTGAAAAAGAGGAGAATTTATCACTTTTGTGCCAATATCAAATTTAAATGAAATGAGCAAACTCCTAGAAAAGACATAACTTACCAAAATTGATACAATTAATGTAAATGAATCAATAACAAAATGTTTTTCTCATAAAGAATATTCCAGGCCCAGATGGCTTCAACAGCAATTCAGTCAATTTTTTCCAAAGTCATCCTGAGAATAGGAGGGAAAAAAAAAGTACTATCCACAAGGAAGAAGTTAGAAGAACCCTGAGAGTGAAACTCGATTTGGTCTCTAAAACAAAGAAAAATTATAGAACAATTTGACACTTAAACATAAGGGCAATTAACCTAAAAAAATGTAGTATTTCACATCCAACAATATATAAAGTAATTGATACATATGACCAAAATGGATTTATACTTGGAATTCAAGATTGATTTAACCTTAGAAATTTGATAAATGTAATTCACCACTTTAACAGATTAAAGGAGAAAACCCATCATGACTTCAATGAATAAAGAACACCGAGTTGATGATATTCAATAATCATTCATGACAAAACAAATTAAACAAAGGAGAATTTGAAGGGAACTTCCCAAATCTAGTAATAGGCATCAGTCAAAATACTACAGAAATCCTACTACCTGTGGTGGAAGCTCGAAAGCTTTCCCTGTGAGGCTGTGAACAGCGTGGAATCCTCACGCTCACTGCCCGTGTTCAGCACAGCACTGGTGCTGCCCAGCAGGGCACCAATATGGGGAAAATAACATTGGATCTCTACATTACGCTGTGCACAGAAATCACGTCCAGGTGCATCATAGCCCTGAAGGTAGAAGGTAAAATAATAAAGGGTTTAGAGGTAATATAAAGCGATATCTTCATCTCTCAAAAATACCTTCATGACGATCTTAGAACAGGAAACAGTTCCTTAAACAAGACCCCCTAAAAAGCCCTAATAATAGGGAAAGAAATGATTATGCTGAATTTAGGAACTAGTCATGCCTTTGTCTCCTTTGCCCCGGCTCTTCTAGAAATGTCTCCTGACTCTCCCAAGCATCTTGATCCATGTTCTTTTGATCCAAGGTCCTAGTGTAGCCTTTACAATGTTGTAATATTGTATTACAATTTTCACATTGTCAATTAACTGAACTTTGAGTTCCCTCATGGCAAGAACCCAGTCTTCCTAATTTTTATGTTCGGAAACAGCAAAGTGCCTGGCCCACGGAAGATGCACATAAATGTATGATGGATTAAAATAAATGGTTGTGCACCCACTGATGGTGCTGCATTTCTCTGTTCGTCTTGCAGAACATGATGGTCTTCGTGCATTTGTAATGAAAGGGCCCCTTCCCTCCTGCGTGATGCTGAAGGCACAGTGTGTACAAAAATCCGGAGAAAAATTCGCTAACAGGATCCATTGCTTGCTCCCCAAGTCTTTGTGTTGGAATGCTCCTAGTGAAAACACGAATGTGGCTTATGGAAACACGCGTTTCTGTGTTTCAGTCCTCTGGGTTTTCCTGGAAGGGGTTTGCTGGGCACACAGTGTGCTGTATTCTCCCGTGACCCGCTGGTGCGCTGCTGGATTGTTGCATTTAATTGGGCGACAGCTGGTGATAATTTTCTGTGCATGGAGTGAGGGAGTTAGTGACTGATTCACTCCCTACACTGCGTTTCATTATCTTTGCTTTTGCCCTTTCAGCTTTTGTACCGGGCTGTGAAGGAGCGTGCGGCAGAGCACTGAGGACCCGACATGTGCAAGCTGGCAAAGCATGGCGTTTCTTCAGGAAAGACCTTTGTTGGGAAGTACGTGGACTCCCAAAGGCTTTGCCTTAGAGGCCCAGGTGAGACCCTTCAATTCAATGCCATTCTTTCACAGCTGGGGAAACTGAGGCACAGAGAGGCATAAGGACTTACCTGAGATGGCCCGGCGTGCTAGCTGCTGAGCTTGGATTCAGGTCTAAGACTTCTCCCAGCTCCACGCTCTTTCCACTGGACCGTGGTCTCTCCCTCCACCCCACAACGGTCTTTCTCAAACACCACCTTCACCCACCGCCGCCTTGGGCAAGCGATGGAGAGGCTGAGAAAGAGACAGAGCTGTGAACTGTGAAGTTCGAACTTTGAAATCCTCCAGCCCTGCTCAACAAATCCAGTGACCTCAGCAGGGGTCTGAAAACAAACAGCACACAAAAATCCCTGAGCACAGTAGTATCCTTTCCTCCTGAGAATCAATTAGCCAATGTTGTAAAGCATTACACAAATGTTGTATTATTATTGGGCCATCATCTGGCATGTGCTGGCTGAGCATGTTAATAGGAACCCTGATCGTCCTAAGAGAGGGCTTGTCAATCCGCAAGACGCCCAGGAGAAAAGGAAGTTCAGAGTTGACGTCGTTAGAGGAGGAACGGTAGCATCTCATCATTGGAGGGTAATGGAACTCAATCTACCCCATGGACTCCCTCATCCCCACTGCCAGGCCCCTGGTGTCAGGCAAGGAAGCTTGGCCCTGACTGCCTTATTCACTTTGTCCTTTTGTATTGTCTGAAATTTTATGTCACTTCACATGATTTATGGAATTAGGCAAGGGATGCATGGACGGATGATAAGCAGAAGAGCAGAGAGACAGAAAGACAATAAAAATAGATGGTATATAAACATGTTAAAGAAGCAGCCCTCCTCTGGTTTCTGCTGGGGACAGGGTGTGTTCTGCCATTTCCAACTCGGTTCCTGGAGTGCTTTTTCCTTGGCGTCTGGCGATGTGCAGGGAGACGAGGCTTCCCAGCAGCCTAGTCTGCAGACAGCGATGGTGGCAGGAGGTGGATATGACAGGAGACCCCAATTCCCTGCCCTGTCTTCCTCCGCAGCTGCTAGGGAGCAGGGAACAGCACATCAACACC
>CM052437.1:4131329-4197579 GCA_028533085.1 Varecia variegata
AAAAAATACTATCGCTGGGGAGGGGACATCCCTGGGAGGCCTCAGCCCTGAGACCAGGGACACAGGACCTGCCCAAGGTTGAGGCTGGCCCAGGATGACAAAGGACACCTGCCCTCCCCACCACACCGGCACTCTTGAGGGAGGACTACCCGGGCGTGGATGGGGAACCCAGGACAGGGCTTGTAGCTGGTGGTGAACCAAACACAGAAAACCGTCAGACTGACAGCCACCCTGGAGCACAGGTAAGGCCAGAGGGGTTGGAACCCCAAGATGCAACAGCAAATCAAATCCACAATGTTGCCATGCCCTCTAGTAGGGTTAGGCTTTTATTCTAAGCAAATCTTAATTGTTTGAAGTGGGATATTTGTCATTGATTAATTATGCAGTTGCTTCTCTGGGGTGATCTTTAAAAATGTGAATCCAAGATGTCAGCCTCCTGCCTGCAGCTCTGCGTGACCAACCTTGCTGCTTCACCCGCATCTCACTGGCTCTGCCTCCCACCCCAGGGTCCTGCCGTAACCCAAACTTACTGCATCTGCCCGGGCCCAGAGCCTTTGCACGGGCTCCCTGTCTGTCTGGAACATTCCTGCTCTCCTTCTTCACCTCTAAGGTCACAATTCAAATGCTATGTCCCCCAAGAGGGGCTTCATGACCACCCAGAACAGGACAGTCTCTTCTGTTCTGTCTCGTAGAAATCTACTCTTTTCTTTCATAAACTGCATCACAACTTAAGATGATGTATTCGTTTTGTGTTTACTTGAAGAATGTCTTCCCCACTCAACTGTAAACTCTGTGAAGTCAAGGATCTTGTCTTTTTTTGTTTGTTTGTTTGTTTTCCTTTGGTTCATTGTTCTTTGTTGTTTTGTTTTATTTTGAAACCACTGAACACTCAGTGTCTAATACAGTGCCCAGCATGTAGCAGATGGTGCATAAAACCTTTCTAATACATTTATGAAATGAGTGATTAAAAAAGAACCATGAAACTCATAAAAGAAAGGAAATAAGAGAAGGAAGAAGAGAAAGGAAGAGAGAGTGAGAGCTGGGGAGAAGGAATGCAGGGAGAGAGGAAAAGAAATGGTGAGCACATGATTTATTCTAGGGAGCCTTTGTTTCCCTTAAACCAGTGGTTGTCAAGCTTGGCTGCCACCACAGTCCTCTGGGGAACTTTGAAAGTTACTGAGGCCGGGGGGTCACTTTCAGTGGTTCTCATTTGGTTGGGTTTTGGTGTAGCCTGGACTCTGGGGACATTTAGAAGCTCCTCAGGTGATTCTACCGTGCAGCGGAGCTTGAGGGCCACAGCCCCAGCCCAGGGAAATAATGCCAGCTCAGTGACTGCAGGTGAGGGTAAGAGGGAATGGGGAGTCGAGCTCGGGCACGATGCTGGTCACCAGTGGGTGTGCACACCAAGAACGCCTCTCCTGCCCCCGGGGGCTGCCTGCTTGGGGCACAGGCAGATGAGCCCTTTGGCTGGAGCCTGGGCTCAGTTCAAGGTTAGATGAGGCCAGACAGGCAGACCGTGGAGTATCAGCTGGGGGACACCCCCGCCCCAGCCCCAGGCCTCCTGCAGCCTGAGCACAAGGAAATGAGGTGACAACGTAGAAGAATGGCAGAGCTGGCCAAGCGGCACAGGGGCTGCCACATGCCAGTCCCTTTGGGGACTCTGAGGGGCACAGCACGGCCCCCCAGTTTCTTATAATGTTGGGGGAGAACCCAGCTCATCTCAGAGCAGGGCACCATCAAGAAGGCAGCACAACATGAACAGCAGCCAGGAAGGACAATGAGCATGGGTCTTCTAGCAAGAAAACCCAGCTGCTAGATTTATCAAAGAAAAACATATTTATTGGATGAAAAATCAGAATATGAGAGTGGTTTGTGATGTTGTTGATGTGAAATGTCTTACAAAATTATACGAACTAAGCTAAATTGAGTGGCTTTCATGAAAAGGTGCATCACCTCCATAAGCTGACTGGGACTGAAGTCCTGTATATATTGTATATTTACCGTTATCAGATACATGGTTTGCAAATATCTTCTCCAAGTCCACAGGTTTTCATTTTGTTGATTATTTCTTTTGCTGTGGAAAAAGTGTTCAGTTTGATGTAGTCCCACTTGTTTACTTTTCCTTTTGTTGCTTGTGCTTTTGGTATCATATCCAAAAAGTCAGCGCAAAGACCAGCCAACGTCCCTGTGCTTTATCATTTCAGGCAGTTTCATCAACACCATTTGCTGACGAGACTATCCCTTCCCCACCGTGTATCCTCGGTGCCCTAGCCAAATATCCACTCACTGTACTGTGTGGTTTCATTTATGGGCTGTCTATTTTGTTCTATTGGTCTGTGGGCCTATTTTTTATGCCAGCTATACTGTTTTTATTGCTATAGCTTCGTAATATACTTTAAAATCAGGAAGTATGATGCCTCCAGCTTTGTTATTCTTTCTCAAGATTGCTTTGGCTATTCTGGGTCTTTTGTGGTTTAATATGAATTTAGAAGTTTTTTTTTCTATTTTTATGAAAATGCCTTTGTACTTTTTATGGAGATTGCATTTAATTTATAGATTATTTTTGGTAATATGGGCTTTTTAACAATATTAATTCTTCTGATCCATGCACGTGGGATATCTTCCCATTTATTTGTCTTCTTCAATTTCTTTCATCAATGTCTTATAGTTTTCAGTGTACAGATCTTTCACCTCTTTGGTTAAATATATTCCTAAGTATCTCATTGTTTTTGATGCTATTGTAAATGAGATTGTTTTATTTTCTTTTTTACATAGTTGATTTTTAGTATGTAGAAATACAAGTGCTTTTTGTAGGTTGAATTGATATCCTAAAACCTTATTGAATTTGGTTATTAAATCTAACAATTTTTTGATGGAATCTCTAGGGTTTTCAATATAAAAGATCATGTCATCATCAAACAGAGATAATTTTACTTCTTCCTTTCTGATTCATATGCCTTTTCTTTCTTTCTTTTCTTTTTTTTTTTTTTTTTGTTTATTTACTGTGGCTAGGACTTCCTGCAATACGTTGAATAGAAGTGGTGAGTAGGCATCCTTGTCTTGTTCTTGATCTTAGAGGAAAAGCTTTTAGTTTTTCACTAAGTATGATGTTAGCTGTGGGCTTGTCATATATGTTCTTTATTATGTTGAGATGCATTCATTCTATACCTGATTTATTGAAAATTTTTATCAAGTTTTTATGTTGAATTTTGTCAAATGTTTTTTCTGTGTCTATTGAGATGATCATATGATTTTTAACCTTCATTCAGTTAATGTGATGTATCACAGTTAATGTGTATCACAGTTAATGTGTATCACATTTATTGATTTACACGTGTTGAACCACCCTTGCATCCCAGGGATAAATCCCACTTGATCATGGCATATGATCCTTTTAATGTCTAGTGTTTTGTTGAGTATTTTCACATCTATGTGTGTGAGAGATATTGGCCTGTAAGTTTCTTTTTTTGTAGTGTCCTTATCTGGCTTTGTTATCAGGATCGTGCTATCCTCGTAAGATGAATTTGAAAATATTCCTTCCTTTTCAATTTTGTATAGTGAGAAGGCATCATGAGTGACCAGTTTGTTTCTCAGTTCTCTCTGCTGGGCTTCTTTCAAGTGAGGCATATCTGTGTATAACCACATATTATTTTATGGCTAGGAAGGGATCCGTTGTTTTTGTTCCTTTTGCAGAAATACTCCTCGTGTATCTGGCCATCACATTTGTATTCATCTTCTATGCTATATAAGAAATTGCCACAAAATTTGTGAATTAAACAACACATTTATCATCTTGCTGTTTCTGTGGGTTGAGTCTGGGCCTGGCTCGGTGGGGCTCTCTTCCTCTGCTCGGGGTCTCACAAGGCACCTGAGCGGTGGTCCGGGCTACATTCCCATAAGAGGTTGGAGGAGGGAAAAATCTGCATCTAGGCTCCCTCACGTTGTTGGAAGAATTCATCTTGTGGTTGCAGAACTGAAATTCCCATTTTCTTGTTGGCTGTTGGCTAAGGCTGCTCTCAACTCTAGAAGCTCTTTGCCATGTGGCCCTATCTACGGGCCCTGCCACACGATGGCAGCTCCCTTCTTCAAGCCTGCAAGGGAGAAAAGGTTCTCTTATGCATGCCAGAAACATGGGTACTGTGTATGTGTGTGTGTGCAGGTGTGTTGTAACACATCCCGTCACCTTTGCCATGTAAACAACCTGATGGTGAGAGGAGATTAAACGGCAAGTACAGGGGGCCACCCTACAGTCTGCCACACATTTAAACTATTTCTTTGGTAAAAAGTATTAGAAAATATTTAAGACAGGATATAAATTGGAAAAGATGTCACTGTTTCAATGTTGCCAGGTACCCCCCCCCCACCCCCAGTGGTTCTTTGGGGAAGATTCTCATAGTAAAAAACTAATGATTTTCCCAGAAAAAGTCTGGGCTTTCCAAGAGAGAAACCTCAAACCTCACCAACAAGCACCAGGAGAAACCTAGTCCCAGAAATTTGTTCCTTCCATCTCTAGTAAAATGGCCTTTCCCCCTACTGCCAATTCAACGAAACAGTGCTAAAATTAGCCATGTGTTTGTGTTGTTGTTGTTGTACTCTTGGCACTTAATTCAATGTGTCCAGCACAAAATTTCATGCATTTGGTCATGCGTTCATGTCCCATCTCCAGAGAGGAAGTACTCCCCCCTCGCTACCTGGCTGTACAATATCTGTGCCTCTTTCAGAGCTGTTATCACTTCCTACCTTGTGTTAAGCTCTTTGTACATCTGCCTTGTCGTTGCTATGAGATTGAAATTTACTAGAAGTGAAAGAAGAACGTTTTCTTACTTTCTGGCATCTTACAGCACCTAGCACAGAGCCTGGCACACAGTAGATTCTCAGTTGATGTCATTGATTGAATAAATTAATAAATGAATGATTAGATTTCGCTAGGGAAATTAATGCCTCCCTTGAGGGTATGCATTGATTCATATCATTTTATATTTTCCACATGTCTAATATATTTAGATCAAATGAACAAATAAGAATCGACATCAACTCAATGACTGAACAAGATGCTACATGTTCAATTAGTTATTCAGGTCCCTAAACTAATGCACGAAAACTAAAAGATTATTATCTCTAAATTTAAAGTAAGCAGTCAATAAACAGATATTGACACACTGTGGGTAGGTATGCAATGAATGAAATCCCTCTTCCTCTTAGAAATCCTATAGATTAAAAAATTCTCTATACAGATGCAGAAAGACAACACCTGTGTCAACATCAGGAACTCCTCCCACCTGCGCTCAGTTCAAAATGAGCAGTAGGGTCCACAGGTAGAACATGTGCCAGCATTTCTGAATGTTATCATGAAAGCACAGAAACAAAAGACCAAGTGTAAAATGACTGAAATCTTGTTTACTAACCTAGGCGTTTAAAAAAATTTCTATTTACCTGGCTTTTTAATAAAAACCATTCCTTTATTACTTAAAAATAATATTTCAATATCAGTAAATGACCTTGGCCTTGAGGGGAGGGTGAAAAAAATAAGTCATCTGAGACTGCCTTTTTTCCTTTTTATTGCTCTTTTCTTCTTCCTTCACCTCCCCGACTCCTCCTCCACCTCCTCCTCCTCTTTCTTCCTCTTTTATCTAGAACCAAGTAGCCAAGTGAACACCAGTAAAGAGAAAGCGCCTGGTTCTGCCTGAGGTGTGGAGGTGGGCACTGTGGGAAGACCCAGCTCTAATCCTGACTCTACTCTGGACCCTGAGGGCAAATCACTTCCAATTCTCAGCCTTAGCTTGCTCATCCGAAAAGGAAGCCATTGGAGTAGGGGGTTCAGAAGTTCTTAGAAAGGTGTGATGCATTTGCAAATAACTCTAAAGAGTCCTTGAGATCATGGTGAAGATTTGGGGGGTTAAAATATGTAGTTTCAGAATCAATGATAATTATTTTTTTTTTTACTGTAGAAAACCTCACCACTCTTTTCCAGGTGTCTTTTCAACACCCTCAATATTAATTTTCATTGTGTTCTTGGGACTGTTTTCTAGTTTCAGTTCACATATACTTACATGCTCTAATTTGCTCTCTAAGTTGAGAGTTCACCTGGAAGAAGTCAAAATCAAAGTGAACCACCCACCAAGCTGCTAGTGACTCTCCTCTGAAATAATAAACCCACTAAAACTGAGCCTCCTTGCTAAAAACTTTAGGTTCCTTTCTCTCCTCATGCCAATTTGTTCACAAAATCTAAACCAAGGAAACAGTGAAATTTTAAAGTCAACGTAAATGTTTTGTGAAGTTCTCGGTCTCTCCTCTTTCCCCAAGCTAGTCATCTCTTTGTTTCTAAGGTAAAATATATTGAAAATAAAATCCAAGGATGCACTACATTCATGTAAATTTTAGCACTGGAAAAAACCTTGGTTCAATCTATTATTTTTTGATTTTATAATTTGTCCCAGATCATCAAGATATTTCATAATAGACTTGACTTACCTGAGAATTCTCTGGCAAATGTATATGATGAAAAAATGGAGGAAAAGAGAAAGCTTACTCATACCTAATATATTGCAATCTTTCTCTCTCTCTTTCTCTCTCTCTCTTCATATATATATACACACACACTCAATTATTTCACATTTATGTCATTTATTAATAACCCTCACCTCTGGCATTCAAGGTTGCCATTATTACCATCATTTTAAAAGATGAAACGTATTTAGAAGTTTTTGAAAACTCTACAGTATACCGGGATTGTTACCTGTGGGTTTCCTTGTGAGGTAAATGACTGGACCATTTTGGAGGAAATATCCTGATATTGGTGTCTTCAAGTCTCTTCTCTTGGGCTAGTCAGATTTCTCAAATAGGAATCTTTGAATGCTCTACCTGAGAGCTATGGATCTGTCTACCTGCCCTCTACAGGTAATGAGGGAGCCAAGGAGGTGAAGAGGACTAGGGAAGTCTCAATATTCAGCACATAAAATTTCCTTTAATCCTTGTTTTCAGGATAGCATGCCTGTGATCTATTTTGACCCACACCCTCTAGTTCAGAAACTATTAATATCTGCTTTATCTCTTCAGAATAGAATTCCAATCATCTACTGGGGCTGGAGAGGGGGCTTTCCCTTCCATGCAGGGCAATGTGACAACCCAGGGCCTTAGCTACTTCTAAACAGAACTGTCCTATTCTCAGCCCCACCTACACTCCACCTTTTGGAGGCTTCTGATAGAGACAATTCCTACAGACAAGCTTTTTGCAAAATTGGGTTGTTTCTCAGCCTTTCTCACTGATGATTTAGAAACCAACTTTCTTTGCTAAGTTAGTTACTCCTTGTGTTCCTCCTTTCTAACTTCTAAAGCTTTGGCTATGAATCTTAGAGAGCTGTTGTTCTCTTTACTTTTGTGGGTTATTACCTTGATAATTGTTTCACTGATGTGTTAATTGAATATTTTTGGAAGGGTCTAAGGCAAATGCTTTGTTGTGTATAACAGTGTTCTCCAAGGCACTGTTTATCATCCAAACCTAGACAGTGGCTAGTGTCTCCACGTTTCAATTCCTCAGCTGAAAACCGGAACAGCAGCCTACTTTATACATCAATTATACATGTAAGGCACTTGTAATGAGCTTGGCATATAGTGGGCACTTAATACATAATTGTTGTTACCATCTCTGTTGCTCCAGCACAGTTCTGACAGCACCTCTGGCTGCTGATTGGCACTGAGTGGCCTGCCCCATGGCACCGGGTCTCCATGGGGACACCCACTGCCCCCAGCAGGCCACGTGGAGTGACTCCCACCCAGACATGACAACGGTGAGAGCGCACACATTTGAAACAGTACGTACATAAAAAATTCACTTGTTAAGTATGTAATTCTCTTAAGATAGGAGATAATTGAGGAATGCTATTTTTTATAATGGATATTTACATTCATAATTACTGACTTCCAATTCCCAGTACATGTGGTAAAATAATTTTGGTGGATAGTATGTGCTCAAGTGTGAGAAATGTAAAGATACAGATGTATATATAAAATATATACTTATACATATATTATGTATATACTTATATATCAGATGTATACATATATTGATTTATACATGTATAAAATCCATTATGTATACTTAATTATATTTATTATATATGTATAAAATCTAGACAGAAATGAGGAAATGAGAGAAGTTGGTCACTTCATGAAAAAATTCAACTGTAAGACTCCTGATCTCATCTAGTAGTTAAAAAGTAATTAATTAGACTTTTAAAAGTACAATTCATATTCAGTATTTCAGGGGCACATATATTTCATTACATCAGGTACACATGGCAAATAATTCACACTTATTTATGTTGGAAAGTCATAGTTATTAATGCCTACTGATCTTCCAACACAAATTCTAAAATACCAGTGCCTACCTGTATGGTCACAAAGAATGTGCCTACAGGCAGATTAACTTAGGGAGATTAATCTTCTTTTTAACTCATTCGATTATTAGAATCTTAAAAATTAAGCACTAACATTTTCCAGGCGCTAAAAAAGACCCAACATCATAATGACTCAGAAAACGAGGACAAATGAATATAGTGACTTTAAGACCATGTCCACTTACGAAAGAATTCAGAAGAAGTTAGTTCTATTCAAAGAGGTTTAAATAAAACAAGTGATTATCAGCCTAGAAATAAGGCTTTGATTGGAAGATTTTTTAAAAAAAAATTTAAAACCTCGCACAAACTACTGTGTTCTCCCAAGTTGGCTAGAATCATTTATCAGTGTATCTACTTTCCAGAATGGGAAAAGAAGCTTGTTACGTCAGCATGTTTTTTTAACCTTCTCCTCTCCATACATCAGGCCCTTCTTGTGTGTGTCTTCCAGAAAAACTGCTTAAAGAAAGGAAATTTTAATCACTGAAGAAATGTCTTCTTGACCACACCAAAATCTTTCCCCCCGAATTCCAAGCCACTAAAACTCAACCCAAGTTGTATAAATGATGGAACCACAGCCATAAATTCTGCTTCCTTCCCCTACACCCAGCTTAGTGATTTTATTCTTTCCGATTTTGTTTCAGTCTCTTCTGTAGATCAATTTTCCCTGCAGCTCAGTGACAAGATGAGGTAAGCCGCTCCTTTCCCAAACTGCAGAGATCTGAGAAGGCAAAGGTTGAAAGGAAATAAGACCACTCCAAAATAAGTATCGAGGCAAACACTCCTTGCTCCCAGCTCTGGCCCACCAGTAAACACACGCTCACAGCGTTCCTCCTTTGTAGATTCTGAACAAGTTTCATGAGCCAGTATCTCACAAACATCTGCCTTCATTATAATTATATTTCTATTTCAGCTGCACCAAGCTATTTACAGATGAGCCTGTTCATAAAGAGCTTTATAATTAAGCAAACAGAAATATCTTTTTATAGGATGCAGATCTAGGGGTGATAATCACACACAAAATACACAGCAACAGTTGCAAATAGAGTGTTTAACGCTAGTTATATAGTTAGTGATGTGCTCAATAAAGCCTGACATGTCTTTGTTCCTAAATACGAGAAAATATGGTCTTTGCTACACAGCAGTGTAAACTGTCTTCTCCTATTTTTTTTTTTTTTAAGCAAAGGCCATATTTTTCAAGGTGGGTTCTTAAGATGTGTATGTGTGTTTTTTGTAACAACAGGGTTATAACACACATTCTCTGGCTTAGTAGGGTTTGAAATCCGCCTGGTATTTGGAGAGAGAGAGCTGATTCTAAATATAAGCAGCAATGTATGGAGGCGCAGAGTGTGACAGATTAAATTAGTGGATAGTAGACATTATCTGTTGGTGCTATGAAAGTAGTTGCCAGACAAAAAGAATCATAAAATACTAACCGTAGCATAAAATGAATTTCTCGTGTTCCAGTGAAAATTTACCCAGGCCCTTGGGCGTTTCCCAGGAAGGCCAGTTTTTGCTCCTGTATGTAACAGTAAGTCTCACCTGCCCCTTCCCCTCACCAACACTTGGAACCTTTTGTTTGCTGTAAATGTTTGCTTTATCATTTTGTAGATCTTGTTGGCCATCCAGAAGTCATGTGACCCCAAAGACTAGAAAGGCAACATAGCCGTTGTTTGCTAAGATTTAGCCTTGGCATAGAAAGGTGCACATATATCAGAAAAACTCTTCTAAAAGATGTATGTCCAACTCGTAGACTGCTCCTGAGAGTGGACAGCAGTGCAATGCTTTAGAGAATGATTTGAATTTGACAAATACAGACAGAAAGAGTGAGTCTTAAAACAGTAATGCCCTTTGACCTGGTAATTCCAATTGTATGAATATATATGAAGAAAATGATATCTAAGAAGCATTAATAAAATAGCTTTATCCAACAAGATATTTATCATATAATTTACCATTTTCACAAAATAAAAATGGAATGTCCTCAAATGTCCAACTATAGGGGAATGGTTTTCAGTGTACCATTCAGTGGGTACACCCCATTTCAGTGGGTACACTGAAAACCCAGACATCACCACTGTATAATTCATCCATGTAACCAAAACAAAAAACTACTTGTATACCGCTAAATCTATTGAAATAATTTTTAAAAATCTATAATGATTTAGAGAAATGTTTACTACACAATATTAAAAGAGAAAAGCAGGGTGAATGACACAGTCTAATCTCAATCATGTACACATGAAAGCACAATAGATGGGAAGAAATATATAAAGATACTGATAGTGATTAAATTAGGGAGATGGGTATAGATGGATTTTGTTTTATTCTTTTTAGTTAAATATATTTTCTAAATGAGTAAGCATCTACTAATTTCAGGTTCTATAAAGGCTATTTTTAAAGCTATAATCAATCTCAATATTCATATTAATAATAATGATAAATTGAGTATTGTTCAGCTGTATTGTAGAAGGCTTGCATTGTGTTTTCAGATGACTGACTCAAGTAACCAAACATTTTATATTACTGAAATGTAGACGTCTCTAGGATCTACTTTGTATCCCATCTGCCAGGATAGGCATGAAGGATTCCAGGGGTCTAGAGCACATATCCTACACATGGCAATATTTGTTCTTCAAGGAGAAAGAAATGAGACCAGTGGTAGGGAAGGCCATGGGTATGCGGGTATGTGCATGTGTCATTTCAACACATTTTGTCTGCTCATTTGCTTGTTTCTCTCCTGTTATGCATATATGCGTGTGTTTCTTATTTTCCTCCAAGCCTCTACATTTCCTTAATCACCCTATATCTACTTCTTAGGACTATCTTTCTCCACAACTCCTAACAGAGGAGGAAGAATTGATGTCCACTGAGTTTGTGCAATATGCCAGCTGCTTTTCAATGTTGTGAATCTTTTCTTCTTCACACAATCCATGAGAAGTGGTCATGAACCCATTTTAAAGTTGAGCAAACAAAGGCAAAGGGACTTTGGTCCAAGCCACTCTACTGTTAGGGGTAAAGTCAAAATTCAAATTTCTGGTCTGTCTAGCTCTAAATCCCAGCTCACTGAATGAATCAATTCTTCTTCCATGTTTTCAGAGTTTTCTTTCTGATATTGGACTCCAAAGACCCACTGTACCGGGACTTCATGTGAACTTGAAAAATTAGATTATGTTTCCCAGGTCCACGTACGATCCAATGTATGTCAATCACCCATAAATTTACCTAATCCACTATGCCTACTTCCACATACAGCTTTGCTAACTTAAAAAGTTAAATGTAACATTTAGTAGGAATAAAATAAAATAATAAATAATACCAAAACAGTTTAAAAGAGCAGACTATTTAGTGTTATTTGATATCCGATTGCCCCACCCAGTAGGTGAACCCTTCCTTAAGCTTTCTAGCCACTGTGTAAAGAGCTACTTACTTTAAGTTTCATTGAACTTGCTTACTTTTTGTTTAAAGATACATTTTCTAATTGCTGATACCTGGGATTCGATAAACTTGAATCTTTCATAACGTTGTGGGCCTAGAGCACATTCCCTGAAATTCCCAGATCAAAAACTGTCTAGGCCTCTTGGTCTGTCCAGAGTCATCAGCAGCTTTCCTGAAATGAAGCTGCGCGCCAGCTCTGCATGTGGCTCATTTCCAAGTTATTGCTCGTGCCCGCCTTCTTCCCTGCTAAACACATTCCCAGAAGCCCAGCTCAAAAAAGAAAGAAGAATCCTTGTTTGACCAGACGCTCCTCTATCTACCATCATGATTCCGTCCTTTCGCACCCTTTTATTATTATCTTCTCTCCAAAACCCTGGACTCTAACCACATCCTGGCTGGGCCTCCACTAATGAGCAGGGTCAGCTGCATGGCGATTACAGAGCCCTCTACTTTGTTTAATGCTCAGCTGTCACCATCCTAAAAGTCTTACTAATTTTAGAACAAGGGGCCCCCCACATTTTAATTTTGCACTGGATTCTGAAAATTATGCAGCCGTGGCCCACGTCAGAGCTAGTCACAATCTCCCACCCAACTGCCCCCTTCTCGGGTTCCTCGCCTGTAAGTCTCTGGAACACGTACCCTCAGCTGCTCCTCCCCAGGCTGCTTGCTGCTGCTGTGTTCTGTTCATCTGTGAGTCCTTGTGAAACAGTCTCGCATCACGGACCTCCTCTTAATCCCAGACCACATTTCTTTTGCTTTGCCGAGCACCCAATAAGGCACAACTCCACGTGTCCACACTGGCCTAGTATTTCCCTCTGCTCTTTTACTGGAGTTTGCACTATGCCTAAAGCCTCATCTGTCACTTCTATATGAGTGGGAAAAAAAGTGTCTTCCATGACTTTCCTCTCCCACCATCAAACTTGAATTTTTAGGTGCTTATTTGCTTTAAATCTTAACTCTCCCTAACAAATCAAACTCAACAAATGTAAAGTCCCGCTCATCATTGTCTTCCTTCAACTGGTTCTTTCTACAGTTCTTTCTTTGGTCAATGAAACTGTCATTCTATATGAGACCCACGCTTCAGTCTAATTTCTGAAATTTTTCCCCTGGTTACTCCCCCCATCCAATCAGTGGTGGGTGTACTCTGCATAAATTCACTCTCCTAACAAACCCATTGTTGCAAACCACCCAAAGCCAAGTTCAGCCCATTCACAGTCATGACCCAATTTTTGGTAGGTATCTGAGGTCTCCAGTAGCTGGAATTAGTAAGGGCTCTGAGTTCTTTCCCTTACGATTTCAGGTGCTATGTCACAATAGAACAAGGCTCAGACTGGATCCTGACACACACACACTTATTAGTAAGTAGATGCAAATGGCACCCAACAGCCTGTTGGGTTGGTTTGAGCCCGGCTCTCTGTCCTTTCCAATGCTCTGTTTTTCATGAAATATTCACTCAATGCTGATGTGACAATATTCTAGCAATACCATTCAGCTGACATTCTAGTTCAAGTCAGATGACAAAAATCCTTCCAGAACCAGCTAAAAACAGTCAGGCTTGGAACCCTAAGCCTGGGAGTCTATTCCAAAGGATGTTGGCAATTAGGCTTTCTGGATTTTTATCTCTTGTTCACACAAGGGTAGAATTGACTGCATGATATTTTGAGCCAGTCCACATATGTTTCTCCATCAGTTTTATTTAATTAGTATTTTAATTTTGTATTAAGTACTGATACATCCACCAGCTAAGAAGCAAAAAGGCTAATGCCTTGGTAGTAAGCCACGTCTGTGGCGCTTCCAGTCCAAACCCAGCTTCACCTGTAATAACCAGGACTCTGGGGTCAGTGTTCCCTTGATTTCCTGCTCATGCACACCCATTGGGTCAGCATGTGTGCCTAAAAAAGCATCTATGTATATTTTTATTTTAATTATTTTTAACTTAAAGATATTATGTTGAATGTAACCTTTGGGACTTAATTTTTTCACCTATTTATTACTCTACTAATAAGTTATTAATCTTCCTTCCCATTGTTGCATGTGGCTGTAGTTTGCATTGTCTATTTTTTTTTTTTTTTTTTGAGACAGAGTCTCACTTTGTTTCCTGAGCTAGAGGGCTAGAGTGAGTGCCATGGCATCATCCTAGCTCACAGCAACCTCAAACTCCTGGGCTTAAGCGATCCTACTGCCTCAGCCTCCCCAGTAGCTGGGACTACAGGCATGAGCCACCATGCCTGGCTAATTTTTTCTATATATATTTTCATTGGCCAGATAATTTCTTTCTATTTTTAGTAGAGACGGGGTCTCGTTCTTGCTCAGGCTGGTCTCGAACTCCTGACCTTGAGCAATCCACCCGCCTCGGCCTCCCAGAGTGCTAGGATTACACGTGAGCCACCGTGCCCGGCCAAGCATTGTCTATTTTATAATATCTATTTATGCATCCACTTTCTTAGGTTACTCCCAGTTGTTCTTTTTCCTTTGAACAATACTGCTACAGGCATTCTCATACACTTCTCTTGTTATGCACATACAAAAGTTTATCTTGAGTATAAATTGAGTTGCGGAAGACCCAGCCTGAGCAACTGGGCAAGACCCTGTCTCTAAAAAAAATAGAAAAATTACCAAGCATGGTGGAATGCACCTGTAGTACCAGCTACATGAGAGATTAAGGTGGGAGGATCACTTAAGACTGTGAGTTTGAGATTGTTGCAGTAGTGATTATGACACCACTGCACTCCAGCCCAGGCAACACAGCAAGACCTTGTCTCAAAATAATAGTAATAATAATAATAATTAAATTGAGTTGTGGAATTACTGAGCCAATAGGGAAGATGAAGGTTTAGGAGAAAATGCCGAATTTTCCTTCATTGTGGTTACAAAAATGGACTCTATTTCCAGCAATGTAAAAGAGCTCTTCTGCAATACACATCTTTCCATCACTTGATATTGTCAATTTTTTAATTACTGCCAACCAAATGTTATAAAATGGTATCTCAGTGTGGTCTTGATTTGCATTACCATGATCACATAAAAATCAGGTATGAATTGGCTCAGAGATGTGTTTTCGTCTTTGGACCATTTTTCTGTTGGTTATGTTCTTAAAGATTTTAAAGAGTTTTATGCCTTCTTGACATGACTATATGTATCTTAAACACTATTAATTTCACCAGTGAAAAATCACCCACCTTTTAAGAATATCCACCATGTTATTTAAAAACCCTCTGATTATAATGGGAGTTAAGGAGCAGGAGGGCTTACAGTCGCCTCCTCTCTAGTCTGGGTCTGATGAGTGCCTGTCCCCAGCTAGTGTATGCTAAAGGTCAGCTAAGTGCCCTTTGGCTGTCGTTTAGTTTGATTTGCATATCGTGTGTGTTTACATACATTCATACACAAGCACACACACACACAACACACTAAAACAAACCACAACGTTACACTCATTGCTTTCCGATCCCATCGCCACCGCCCTGTTGCCCTCACCTATACCTTTGCAGTGGCTTCCAGATGGGTTCCTGCCTGCAGTCTGTTTCCTCTTCAGTTCAGCCTGCCCACTGATGCGGTTCCCCTCTTCATTCTCTGCTAAATAAACCAAAAAGGCCCACCTGGGACTGCAGTCTTCCTTGGCCCTAACCCTCCTTTCCAGGCATCTCTGCCCCTGCCTTCCTGCAGGAAAGAGCCTCAGGGCACGAGCTTTGGGACCAACACCTCCATCCCAGCCCACCTGGCAGCTGCCTGACACACTTAAGTAAATCACTCCCCCTGATGAAAGCTCAGTTTCTTCTTCCATAAAACAAGGATAATCATAGTAACTAAGTCAAAGGCACATAGGGTCAAGGTAAAGATTAAGCAAGGTAATGTCATCTTAGCACAGTAAGAATACATGCTTGTTGTTTTTCATGTGCCTGTTATTATTGTCATTGATATCACACTGCAGCCAAACGATTCATCTTGTTTGTCCCCAAATATCAATGGGGATTCATTTGGCCACTGTCCCTCAGCATCTCCATCTAGATGTCTTCCTCAACCGTCCATATGACGGGACAGAATGCTATGACCTTCAGACTTCCCAAGCACTTTGTTAACACTTCCCATATAACACCTTGCCTTGCACTTTCTCATATAAACACATTTATCTCCTCATCATTAATGTGCTGCTTAAAAGCAGGACTATGACATCAGTCATCTTCTTCCCCAGGACCTAGGGCCAGGCCTAGAAGAGAACAGGTGTTCGGGAAACATATGTTGTTTGAATGTCTTCCTCTTCTTTTCATCTTTTCTTCTTCTTTTCTAATCCCAATAAATGAATAAAACCCAAAAAATGCCATGTGGAAAAATTCTTCTAAGATATTTATTTTTATCTGTAACCCATATAAAACTATCACTCATCATGTCCAGTCTGGAAACATTATAGTTTGAAAAAAAATACAGCTCAAATAATCATTCATGTCTGCTTCATGTGCACAGTTTAGCACAATTGTTACTGAATTTCTTTCCTTTTCTATTTCCTGCACCCCTAAGTATCAAGGACTCTCTCGTCCTCCTTACTGGCCACCTCCCACCCAAACGCAAGAAGCTCGTCTGCACCCACACCAACTGGCTTGTCAACGCCTCTTCCATTTCTTCTCTCCACGATACATCTGAGCCTCACCTTGCTCTTCCCAAATCCTTCTGTCTTCCTGGGTCACTTAAGGTGTAGACCCCTTGGAGTTTAGTTCTTATTCTGCCTGGCTGCTGTTCTCGAGAGATTGCTCACGGCTATGGCTGTGTTTTCTTCCTCTGAGTTCCAGGAAGGAGAAATAGATGAAGCAGATGACCCCGGTGCTCTGCTGTGGTCAGAGACATGGCGGGGAGGGGAGGAGTAAACTGAGACGTGTGAGCACATCAATGCACTTTCGTCGCTGTTCTGTTACATCATCCTTCATTCTGGCCACATCCAGGGAAAGGCCACATTCATAAGCATAAACTAGTCTATAAATCTACATTTAATGTCTTTAAATATCACCTTTTCTATCATTTCATTTCTGGCCTGAAATAAGTAACACAAACTGTCATCTTCTATCTTATGTAATTCACAATCACAGTCAATAGATTATTAGATTAATTTCGTAAGACAGAAGAGTCAGTTCAATGAGCTGTGGCTATATCCAAGGTCCTAGAGCCCCCGTCCATCCGCAGCATGTTCTAGACATGAAGCGCAGACGCTTCACCCTAGGTGAGAAGGTTATTCTTCAAGATCCTAGTGCAAGCCTTCATTTACTCCTAGGTTTCCAGTAACACATTTCAGAGGCAGAAAAAACAGACAATGTCTGTTACCTATTCTTAAAAATCTATTACATTAAGGATAAAAAGAGGAGGTAGGGTGGTATAAAAGAGAGTAACTCTATGCAAATGATGCTATGATTATGTGCATGATCATACTCTTGGAACTCATTATTCAGGAGTTCTCATCTCCCTCTGTGCCATGATTATGTGTATCAGGATCTAGTGCAAGAGAGAGGAATTGCTGTAGGTATTTGGAACACAAAAAAATTTAATGCGAGGAATTGGGCGTTCACAAGTTTATTGGAAAAACTAGAGGAATGGAAGTGAAGGAGCTATTTATGAGCTGTGGGCACCACCATAGCTACGAGCCAGATGAGGAGAAGCTGCTGCTGCCTCCACCACTGGCTCTCACAGACTCCCTGGAACGTGGGGTGTGGACACTCACATCAAAACACCTTTCTTCCAGGAGCTGCAGGGTGGATGGGGGCTGCTACCCCAGATCTGCCTTCCAGATCTCACAGGTTCTTCTGACTGCAGGAAAGCAATTCTCATTCAAAACTCCAGCTGCTCAGAAATATAGTTTCTAGCTCCCCAACTTCTCCAAATAGAAGAGGTGAAAAAGGTTGAGAGCCAATCCACAGTGCAGTGCGGTAAAAAGGAACTGGCTTCACGTTGTGCAGAGCTGGGTTTAAGCTCAGAATCTTCTCTACCACTCAGATTGTTTTTGAGCAATTCTGTTAATATCCCTGAGCTTCAGGTTTTGTACCAGCAACATATTGTCCTTGTCAGTGTGTTGGAAGTATTGAATATCAGGTATACAAAGCACTGGTATAGAGCCTTGAACATAGTAAGCACTTAATAAATCGAAGCTTTTATCACCCTCACTCAAGGATGATAGAGTGTAAATGTCATCAGTTAAAAGACTGTCTTCCCCACTCAAATGTGTAACTGTGGGTGAGATAAACACTGATCAAGCACCAACTATGTGCTTGGATGCTTCCAGAACTTCACCCCAGTCGATAACCGCAACAACCCCTCGGTGCGCATCTTGTTGCCACACTTGGCTGGTAAGGGGATGAGGGACCAAGTGTCGGGAGAGCATGCAACTGCAGGAGGTGAAGGCAGGATCCTCTCCACCGACCCCCGCTGGTGCACATGCCCCATCTGAATAAAGTGCCAGGTTTTCTTCTCTTATGCTACTCCAGAAGGGCTAATATTGATGTCCAACCCTTTCACTCACTTCCCCCCTCATGGCTTGTAGGAAAGGGGAAGGTGTGGGCATCTCGTGATCACAGTCCTACAGTCTGACAAACCTCCCGCTCACTCTCCATTCTCCATCGCTTTGCGGTTTTTTGCTAACCTGTTCCAGTTGTTTGCAATGACAGAGAACTTTCCAGCTGCGTCATTTGTTCCTTCCCTCGTAGCCTTCCAGCCTTGGGGACTCATTCATTCACAGAACCAGCATCTTCCATTAGAGTCTACTGCACTAGGAGCCCTGGTAGAGACTCAGAGATGAGCAAAGCTCAGATCCTCCCGTCAGAGGCTCACAGTCTCGTCAGGGATAAAGATGCACATCCAAATTACTGCGGTGACATTAGAGAAAACGTTACTAAGATGCTTGACTTCAGACTGCAGCAACTCTGCAAGGCGTGAGTAAGTCCACCCCATGGGTAGGGGGGAAGAAGCAGAACCAGAGAGACTTCACACAGAAAGTGGCTTTTTTTTTTTTTTTACAACTTTTTTGACGTATAGTCAATGTACAAAGCATGGCACATATTTAACATGGACAATTGGGTGAGTTTGGACATATGCAAACACCTGTGTTACTCTCACCACAATTGAGGTAATAGACATATTTGACATCTCCCAAAGGTCCCTTCTGTCCCTTGTTTTGTTTTGTGGTAAGAACACATAATATGGTATCTACCCTCTTAACATATTCTGAGTGTACAAGACTGTACACTCTATAGGCACTACGTTGTACAGCAGAGCTCTAGAACTTACTCATCTTGTATAACAGAAACCTTACAGCCATGGAGTGACAATCCCCATTTCCTCCACCCCCAGCTCCTTGCAACTACTATTGTGTTCTCTGTGTCTACGCAATTTGACTATTTCAGATTCCTCCCGTAAATGGAATCACACAGTGTCTGTCCTTCTGTGCCTCCCTTGTTTCACTTAACACAATGTCCTCCAGGTTCATCTGTGTTGTCGCAAATGGCAGGATTTCTTTCTTGCTCTAAGGCTGAATAATATTCTATTGAATGGATATGTCACGTTTTCTGTATCCATTCATTCCTCGGTGGAAACTTACATTAATTGCATGTCTTGGCTATTGTGAATAATGCTGCAATGAATATGGAAGTGCAAATATCTCTTCACGATCCTGATTTCAGGTCTTTTGGATGTACACCCAGCAGTGGGATTGCTGGTCACATGGTAGAGCTGAGCTTTGACGAGCGATGTACTTCCCCAAGTGGAGAAGGAGGAGGCATCTGTGTGGGCGTCCTGAAGCCAAGGGTGGCTCAGTCCTCTGCAGCTTCACGTTGGTAAACTCTGCCTATGCCATGCAGGTCATGTCTGGACATTATGGGGACACTGCATTTTGAGGGGGAATAGGAGTTGTGGTTAAACCTTTTAAATGGCCTTTGTCTCTTGAGTTCTGGAAGTTCTAACCCATTGCTATTGAAGGATGGAAACACCATCCGGGCGATACAGCCAACACCTGGCGACACTCAGAAGGCGTGAAAGCATGAGCCGAAACCTAGGGCAGGAAGACCCCTGGTTCAAGGAACGGTAAGTCTTCGGTGTTTGAGTGGTTAATGGGTGGGTCGGGATAAGGGTTGGTAGGAGAGGAGGCAGGAGGGGTGAGGAAGAGGCTTCGGTGGGATGGGCCCTAGAAGAGGCATGTTGGGCCTGTGCTACGGAGCTCTTGAAAACAAAGACAGGGAATCCAGACCTCATCCCAGGTGCCGAGGACGCCCTTTGCTGCTTTCAGTCTTACCCACAGCAGGCAGCCTTCTCCAGCCACTGCCAACCCCAGAGAGCTGCTGCTGCCACTACTGGCAACAGCTAAAAGCACAGACTCTCTCCCTCATATACACACATGTGCACATTGTTTTATTATTTTCTGATGAATCTGTAATATCTCTTTACATGGATCCCATGTCTAGATTACAAAACTGTATCTGATTTAGTTATTATGTTCTGTTCTGGGCTGCTCTGATCACAAGCAGAGCTCCAGGCTGAGGTTTTGTGGGTCGTTGGTCCTCCAGCAAGGGGAGGCCTCTGTCAGCATGGCCGGTTTGGGCCTGGCAGGAAGCCGTCCACTGGCCCACACCCTGGTCCACAGTTTCTTAGCCATCCAGGCCTAGCATTCCATGGAGAAGGAGGCACGTGTCCCCTGCACCTAATCTCTGAGGGCCAGAAACTCCTCAAGTACCGAGGATACCACCGAAACATTCAGGGAGGGAAGCGTGAGGCTGGAGAGCTTTCCAGTGGTAGCCATGAGCACACACAGATGAATCACCACCTCCTCATCAAAAAATCCAAAACCCAGACCAGCACAGTGGTTTGGGAAGATGTGCAGCATCCCAGAGCCCATGGCCCGGTTTGACAGTTGGTTTTCCCACTGTACACTAAGGAGACCTTGGGTTTATATCCTATACTCTCCCAAACCCAGCTCACGTCCTGCCTCTTCAGAAAACCACCCTGATTACCCCGGGCTGCCTCCCTGATCCCTCCTCTTGGAAAGTCCTAACACATTTAAGGTGTAGCCCACAATTCAGCACCTGCTGGATTCTGTGTTATGCTGTCCTCAGTGTTGTAAAAGAGAGCACCTTGTCACAAAATGATTGCCAGTTAGAAGGAGGAGTGTTTTTCTCTATTCCTCAGCAACGAGGACAGTCCACAACATACAGTAGATTCTCAGTAAGACCTTGTGGACTGGCTGCACCGTGTAGGACCAGGCCTGTTTTACTCTATAGCAAGGAGGTTGTAATTCCAAGGAATAAAGTGATTCTTAGGGCTGAAATTACACCTAATGGAAGGACCTGCTCTGGCTGCAAAACAGAGCTAAACATCAAACTTCTATGACCTGACCCTATGGGCGGCCCACCATCTGTCCTCTATGCAAATAAAAATTCAGATTTGATCATCACCTTTGAGTCCTCCTTCCTTCCTCCTCAGCCCTTGCAACTCGTTGGCCCCCAGGTCTTATCAGTTCCAACCCCCACCATTTCTCAGCTTATATTACTCCTGTGCTGCACCAAGGAGGCTGCCGGGGTCACACCCTCATTCCAACCAGCTTTGCTGTAATTTCACCTTGGTTTCACTGTCTGAATTCCCTCTGGGCAGCTTCGTTTACCTCCTTGGGTTGGTGGAAGGCTCATGCCTCTGATATCCGTACTAGTAGCCAGATATTAGGTTGGGAAGTAACCTCATGAGTCTCAAACTTGAACATGTGAGCTCCTAGTTGTATATGTCCTCTTCAGTGTCCCACCTAAAATCTAGAATTTACCAAATGCGTCATCTTTCTTCTCCAATTCAATTATTTGTGCCTCTTCATTCTATGAAAAGAATCATTTCCACAAGTATAATTCTTATTTCTCCAACTGTCAACTGTCCGCCTCCAATCAAGCCCTATGGCTTCCACCTGGTATATCCACTACGATACCCAATTCCCTCCACCCCCACGACACTGCTCTAGCCCAGGAGACAGTCAGGTCTCTCCTGGGTGATTCCAACCGTCTCCTTGTCTCCCTGCTCAAATCTACTCTCCACATATCAGGGTGCTGTTTCACAGTGGAATCACCCCAATAATTATAGCCCTTCAGTGTTTTCTAGTGCCCTCAGGCTAAAGGCCAAACTCTTAAAAAGTTTACAAAGTCCTTCCTGATCCCTGCCACTCAGCCTTCAACCTGATAACTCCCTACACCTACCCCTGTAATCTCTGATCTTGTGAAACCACTTTCAGCTCTTCAGAGATAGCCGTCCTCTGGGGCTCCAGGCTCATTCACATACGGCTCTATCATTGTAAACACCCAGCCTCTTCTTCCTACAAGGCCTGCAGGCCTCCTAGCTCAGCCAGTATGTCACTCCCGTAAGAGGCCTCCCCTGCCCCTGTGTTGGGGCCCTTCCTTTGTGCTTTTGTGAGATCCTACACTTCCTGCAACATGGCACTTATTATATGATTTTAGTTTTCGTGCAATAGGCCTGCGTTCTCTACCACTCTGAAAACAACAGTTGAGCCGCTGGATGGAGGATTGGGGAAGGGGGTGCAGAATAAAACATCCATGAGTTTCTTTCTTTCTGAATACAAGTAATTGAGTAGTTTCCCAGACTCACACTAAGTGCCCTGTGATGCACAGAGTGAAGACAATTCTCTCATATCCCAAGATCCAGGTGTATTACTTTCTTCTGTCTTTGAGCCACTCCTGTGTGCACATGGCAGAGATACACTGTGAGCTCTGGGAGACCAGACATTTTGTCCGTCTCATTCATGTTTGTATTTCCAGTGCCCAGTAGCGTAAGCTCTAGAACATGTGTAGGACATTGGACGAATGCTAAGCATTCAGCTAATCAATAGGCGCTCACCAAGGATCTGCTACACCTCAGGAGTAGGGCCAGGATCTGAGGGGAATACAAAGATACACCCCCCGCCCTTGGCAAGGACAGGATCTGACTAAGAAGACATAGAACACGCAGCGAAAACATTACCACAGCGCAAAACATTATCCCAGGGAATCTGTGAGAATGACTTGGCCAGTGTTTGAAAATTCAGAGAAAAAAAAAAGAAAGAAAGAAAAGAAAAAGGAAAGGATAAATGCCGCAAGCCATGACAGCAGACTAAAGTCAAAGGAAATCAGTCTGTGTTGACTACATTTTAGGAAGAGGAAGCCATGACTTGGAAACTGCAGGGCGAGACAGGAGTAAGTGTCACACATCTAGGGGCTCTACAGAGAAAGAAGAGAGAAAAAATAGACACTTTTGAATAATACCTATGTGCACATTACAATTTCATGAGAGTTACTCATGTTGTTTGATTTAATGCACTAGATTGAAAAGAAATGTCATTTATTCTAAAAATTGTCCTGTTTTTACAGATAAGGAAAAGGAAGCTCAGAGAAGTTAAGCAAATTTCCCAGGAGCCTGCAACAGTAGCAGGACTAGGATTTGAAGCCTGACTCACTTGCCTCCACGTTTATTTCTTTCTTCTAGCCCGGTAGACGAAGGCCCGGCCGGGCAGATTTCGTCGGGGCGGTGGAGAGAGTCAGTAGGGAACACAGCGCGGTGGCCCATCTCCGTCCCCAGTCCCCACCTGAATGCCTTCTCTGCTTCACTGGTTTGAGAAATGTAACTGAGTCCTCCGAGCGGTGGCAGTTAGACCATTTGTCACACTACAGGCCACAGCGATTTTCTCGGAGGAGGGAACCTCTGGGATCACCCTTGCTGGGATCCGTCTGCGTGATTCGTCTGCGTGAGCTGGTTCCCGGGTAACACGCATGAAGCCTTAAGCAGTTTTTAACACTTGACCGTCTCTCTTACTCTTATAGGGATGGATACGAATGACTCAGTTAATGCTTAAAAAGTCAAAAGAAAAGCGGAAAGTCTACGTAATAGTCTTTCTATTTATTGCTTGTGTCCCTCACTCTCTGGGAAGCTGGCCTGTCACTCCCCATGGATAAGGGGTTTGCTGAGCGTTCGGGGCCACGTGCTCATGGAACCTGTCTCGAGATCCGCTTCCACCATGCAAATGCTTCCACCTGCATCCTAACATAGAGCGCCCTTTCCCCTTAGAATGCCTAACTAGGCTTTCATAGGATGAATCGTGCCAGCGAACACGCTCACATATTGCTGGTAGGAGTATGAAGGAGTATGAAGGGATTCAACCCTTTTGAAAGGCAAATTGGAAATATGTAGCAAGAACCTAACCATGTCTCTTTGGCACAATGATAACATTTCTTTGATGTTATTCTGAGGAAATTACCAAAGAGAGATAGAGAAAACCTTGATATCAAAGATACTCATCATGAGTCATTTATAAGAAACATAAATGATGAACAAAAAATTACCTCCACATAGTCATTTTTATTTTGATGTGTCTAGAGTGACATGAAGCAGGTAACATAAAGGCCAGTGGAAAGGAAGGATATAAAATTGTAGATAGGGTTTAAGGACAACTGGGAACATAGCTATGTGCTAAAGAAGATTTAATTAAACTGCATCAAAATGTACTCATTGTTAGGGTGGGATGGCCAAGGACGGATATTTTTCTACATTTCTGAATGTAATAAATTTTAAAATGACCATGTTTGTTTCTATAATCAGAAAACATGTCTTTATTTTTTAATGAGATTTTTCTTGTCGATATTATAAGGCAAAGAGAATGATAGAAATTGAGAGATACTGATTTTATAAGTAAGAAGCAAGAGAAAGACTTTAAAACATATTTCAAAGGAGACATTGACAGAAGAAAGTTAAGTGGCAAGCAGTCACGGAACAGGTGTGGTCAGACGTTGGAAAAATCTCGAATAACCTCCAGACACTCTCCCCGTTGCCGAGAGAGAAGAATCTAGACAGCAAGACGTCCCCACAGAAATCCTGAGCAACAATTTGCACGGACTCCTAAAATAAAGGGAGCGCCTGTGGAGTTGAGTCAGGCTGCAGGGAACAGAGGGATGTCTAACAAACAGATAATTAGAATCTTCTAAGGAGAGGGAAGATGTGATATTCACGACTGGCTTTAAAAATAGGGATCTTCAAATCCTGAGTAGCGTCAGTGTCGCATGAGAAGAGGTGGAACCTTGGCAGGCGTGGTAGACGGGTAAATAGAGAGCGAGAGCCTCAGAGTTGTGATTCAGTAAATATGTTTTCAGGATACTCTTCCCTCGCCCGCTGCCAACCCCGCACTGTCCCCCCCGGTGTGAATTCCGAGCAGCAGCGGGAGGGGAAAGAGCTGCGAGTCGGTCTCCCTGGGTCTCGAGGCTCCGGAGTCTGACAGAGCCGTAGGTGTTGCCACTCGAGGATGAGATCAGCCACTTCCTGCAGCCAATGCGGAACTGTCACTCTCCCAATATAGCAGGGACTGACTAACGCGGCAGTAACACTGAGATAATGCTGGCACGTCTGGTAGAGCCCAGAGATGCTCCGTGGCCTGGGCAGAAGGCTGGATCACAGGGGCGGGTGTTGCAGTTTGAGGATTTCTGTAGAAGATGCACTTGAAACCTCCCTGGCATCATTTCACCAACACTTCATTCACTTGAAGCATATTTGTCTGCGTGTGATGCCACAGCCCATCACGCTAAGCCACACGCAGACCTGTCCTAGACCACGTGCGTCATTCACGCTGCAGAAAGCGTAACCACTTTATTCATTCCAACTCTGGTGCTCATGAGAATCACCTGTTAAAACACCTGTCCTTTAGTTGATACTGCAGGCCTCAAAGGAGGCCCAGGAATTTGAATTTTAGTAAGAGTCTCAGTCTATTATGATAGAGGAAATCCACAGATTTAACTAAGAAATGCTGGGGTGTCTGTTTATCAGTGAACACCACTTTCTAAACTGCTACCTGTTTCACAGTATGATTCAATATCATCACGGGAAAAACTACCACCAGCTCTTAATAAACCTGAGGCTGCAGGTTCTATGCTGACTCTGGTTACTATCAGTATTTTTATTAAAGAGTTGGATGGAGACAAACTAGAAGATTTTTATGTCTCCGAAATCTTCAGATCATACCAGGCAGAGTGAGATTAGATAGCTGAATTGAGATTTTAAAAGTTTCTGACATATTGGGAACAACGGATCAAAGCTAACCAGATGAAAATATATAGGTATCAATATCCAGTCCTGTATTTTGCACCAAATAGTAACGCCCACGGATGAAAGCACCTGGTTTAGTAGGTAAACAAGGCCCGGAGGTTTGAAATGAGCTCGCCTGGGCTGACAGGCTGCAGTACCGGTGTTTGGTGCTCACCACGGAGGAAAGAATAGCCCACTACATCACACCGTGCACTCCACGTCTGGGGAGCTGGATTCTGTGTTGGGAGCCACATTTTAAGGAGAAAATTTGCAAATCGAGACATATCCAATAGAGAAAATTGTGATGGTGGAGGTCTTGGGTACCATCCTACATGAGGAAAGAGTGAAGGAATGGAAGTGTGTAGCCTGGAAAATAGAAGAGTTGGGAGAGAAATGAGGGCTGTTACCAAATCTATGAAAAGCACTCATGAAAGAATAATTCAATCCACTCTTCTTTGTTCCAGAAAGTAAAACCGAGGTCAGAGGGAAGAATAACATGAGCTGTACGCAGTCCGAGGGAGTGGAGTTCCCAGGGCCATCCGGCTTCCCCCACCATGGCACCCCCCACCCCCCCATCCCAGCCTCACAGACTAGCCACTCCCTCCCTCCTCCAGGCCTTCCTCATGCTGGTCCTTCACTGGAATGGCCTCTCTTGTTTGTCTACCTGGACAACACCTACCCATTACTGAGGCCACGATTATCTCCTCCTCTGTGAAATCCTGGCCCCAACACCTGCAATGCTCAGACTCCGCCATGCAGGCACCATGCACTTCTCCAGCACCACGGCCTTACATGGCAAATTCACAGCTGTGCACATCCAGCTTCGTTTGCTGAGCTACCACTGGCCCTTACTGATTTTCTTACACCCTACACCAAACAGGTCTTTTGGAAATGCAGAGAGAGAAAGACAGACGAGAAAAAGAATTACTCTAGGATCCACAACTAACTTACTTACACCTCCCAGGTGAGAACTAAATCAGGAATAAAAACCAAACTAAAAAGCTTCACTCTTAGAAAAGGCTTTTCAAGCATGGCTAAGACATGCTTTTAAAAGAGACCAATCTACAGAGATGAGAATTCACTCTGATGCACCACCATGAACTCTCTTTCTATGAAAACCACATGGCAAATTGGCAATGAACTCTTGGTAGGAGATCCAAAGAGAAAGAATAGAATTCCTTAAAAGAAAGAAAGAAAGAATTTCCTTAAAATTCAGCAGTGGCCCTTGAAGCAGAAGAAACATATTCTTGATTATTTGTTTTACTTTAATTCTCTAATTTGAGTGCTAGTATTTCTAAGATAAACTAGGGTCTTTATACTACTGATTTTTCCTGAACCAGTAGTATTTCATTGTATATAAAGACAATATAATGAAAATAGAAATTATCCTAATCAAGTACATAAAATGAAGACATTAAAGTTGAAAGCTATATTATATCATGTTGCATTGAGTATATGTAATAACAGATTATACTGTCTCATAAAAGTGGTTATATATTACTTATTGTTTAATGGAGGTGGAGAGCAATAAACCTGCAATTCTAATGTGTCATTAACTATACTGTCTTGTGGTTTCCAAAATCCAAGACTTTAAATTATTTTCCAATTGCCCTACCCTGGGAGGCCACCAGACAAGTGAAGACAAATGGGACTGTGATGTACGTTCTGACAGCACAACCTTAAAATTTAGATTTCCCCAAAGAAGAAACACAAAGGGCCGATGAGGACATGAAAAGATCCTCAACATCATTAGCCATCAGTGAATGCAAATCAAAGCCTCAATTATAATAGATACCACTTCACACCCCACTAGGATGGCTGTAATCAAAAAGGTTATAACGTTTTGGTGAGGATATGGAAAAACCAGAAGCCCCCTGCACTGCTGTGGGAACATAATACCGAGTAGCCTTCTTACAAATAAGTCTGACAGTTCGTCAAATGATTACACATACAGTTACCATTTGATCTAGCAATTTTGCTCTTAGGTATATACAAAATAAATAAACAACAGATGTTCACAAAAATCTTGTACACCAGTGTTCATAGCAGCATTATTTGTAATAGCCAAAAGGTGGAAATAAGTCAATGGACTGTCAGTTGATGAATGGATAAACAGAATGTGGGTGTATACAAAACAGAATATTATTTGGTCATAAGAAGGAATGGAATATTGATATATGCTATAACATGAAAACATTATGCTAAATGTAAGAAACCAACCACTAATGACCACATACTGTATGATTCCAATATGTGACATGTCCCAGAGAGGCAAATCTATAGGGACAGAAAGTGGATTAGTCGTTGTCAGGGCGAGGAGATGAAGTTACTTGGGGAGTGATGGCCAAAGGGTACTGGTTTCTTTATAGAGTGATAAAAGTTTTCTAATATTGATTCTAAGAATGAGTCCATAAGTCTGTGACTATATTAAAAACAATGGAACTATATACTTCTGTGGGCAAATTGTACAGCATTTGAATTATATCTAAATAAAACTTTTTAAAAAAAGATAATCAGAAAACTATAGGGGACAGGAAACTCAAGAAGATATTTTTCAAATGTTGCAATCTTCTGATTTTTAGAAAAGAAACAATAGGATAGATTCTGGACAGAAGGCCCTACACAACTATTCTTAGAGTTTAATCCTAGCATCTAAGAAATTGGGCAGGTGTTCCCCTTGGAAAATATCCAATGAACCAGATAAAATTTCAAACATCAATTAAAGGTTAAAAACAAATATGAAATTTAAATATTTAGAAGAAAGTATAAATTGCCTGGTAAACAATAACAATGTCTCTAGAGAACACACAAATTATGTAACTGTACCATCTTGGAGTAAAATCTCTGTGACAAGAAAATATATCCCTTCCCATCCAGCCTTTGAGTGTATTTGGATCAAGAGATATTTGTAACAGTAATACGGCCATCTGAAGAGAGAGGTGATGTTTTCATCCTTCTCAGAACCATCTCCATCAACTCACGTGTTTTCTAGATGAAAGGCCTAGGTCCAGCATGAGCAGCTCCCTCTGCCGCGGTCACTAGCCCACACCTCTGCCTTCTCATCTCCACCTCCTCTTGGCCTGTGCTGGGACTTCGGGGGGTTTGCCAAGCCCTCCTGCAAAGAGCCCGTGGGCACTTCTGGTTTCTGCAGCATTTGTGCTCAGGCTGCGGCCATCTCTGCTGTGCTCTGGGGTGAGCTGGCATGGGGGTGGGGAGAACCACTCCATAGTAGAGTATGTCCCAGAGAACACTTCCATCTAAAGTTTCCCTTAAGCAGGATTCTTGTGCATGGGTCTCTCATCTGCGGGGTTGTTTCTTTATTTCTCTTTAGTGAAAACATTTATCCAGGTCTCCGAATTCCCCATCCATCATGCACTTTTTACCCAAGTGGGAACAGACCGAAGCTCTGAGGCACAGGCACAGCATGTCCTGCCCCTCGTGGGCTCCTCCCCACCTGCTCAGCGTCTTCTTGTTGGGGAGTTTTCCACAGGGAACGAGCATGTGTGCGGTGAGCCGGTTGGCCAAGTCTGCCGAGTCACGCGGGAATACAGGCAGGAACCCGCTTGCCAATGCTCCTCCCTCTCCTCCTGGGCCCTGGTCAACATCCTGAGCTTCTGCCCCGTTCTTGGTTACACATATTAATAAAAACATGTTCGCAGCAATAGAAGTTGTGAAACACTGCCGCTTTCATAAACAAAGTGGAAAAGTGAGTCTCTTGCTCTTCCCAGCCACTGTGAAGCTCCTCATTTGAGATCATTTTATAGTTAACCAGCTGGGCCCTGGTCAATCAGCAGTCAGGGAGTGGGGAGTTCTCAGCCTCTGACTCCAGCCTGCTACTCACACATGTGTTTCCTGTACCACCATGCCTCCCAGTAGCCTGAACCATGACTGGGAATATCCTATTCCCACAATAAATTCCTGGTTCCTATTATTTGCTGGATCTCCCATGTTCTCAGCCACCATGGACATAAGCAGGGCCTCTTGCCATGCCTGGAACAGCAAGACAAAAACTATCCCTCAAGGCTCTGGCTCTGATGCTGGCAGTTGCCTGGCTGGCACACCAGTGCCATGTTGTGCCCACAGAGCAGACCACGAGTCTGTCCCCAGCTTGTGTCTTGTTCATGACAGAGTCATGTTGCTTCCCACCTAAGATCTTAAGAGAATTTCTCAAATAATTTCCATAGAGAAAAGATAAACACACTTTTGTATTGTACACAGCATCCTTGCCTCCTCGACTTTCTCAGGACACATACAGACAGCCTAGCGTATAGAACATCTTTCTGTCACCTTTCACCCTGAGAAAAATGTTTTAGGCCACAATGGATTTCGGAATGGAAGAAGAAATTTTAGATCTTACTCTCTACTCTTTACCAACAAAAAAATCTTACCTCAAGTTCCCAATAAATGAGGAGGACTGAAAGACTGAGCAGTTAATAAAATTTGCAGGAAGTGAGTTGATTCCGTGACTCAGATGCAGGCCCAGTCAGCTGCCTGCACACTCACCCACCACACTGGTTCCTCACTGACTGGGCGTAAGGTCTACAGGTAAACAGGGAAAACTGTGCTAGAAAACCTGGGCGTTTTCTGGTTGAGAAACAAGCCTTGACTTAAGTAGACGAGAAAATTCTATTGGTGGAAAATGGTTATTTTTTTATATAAAAGCTTTGTGTGAATTTATGAAGGATATTGTATGTTAATTATGATACCAGTCTAATAAAATATTTTTTATTTTTTCCTGGATTCCATGGCCTAATGAGAAGGATGTGTGAATATCTAACACATACTAGAATTCAAACTTGTTTACTTATATATGCCCACTAGAAGTTAAAGTTAAAGCAAACCCTACTTAAACAATTTATTAAACCTGACACATGCATGGATCCACATGCATGGATCATGAATGAGTTCCTTATTTTTCCCTGTTGAGAACGTAGCCAATATCCCATTGTTAACTCCAGCATGGGTATATTGAGCCAACAGTCCGTAGTCTACACAGCATGAACAATGCCCATTTAACCTTTAAATTAGCAAGAGTTCAGTCATTATTTATGACTCACACGCACAAAGGCATACGGTATAGATTTAAGCAGAGGTCATTCTGGAGACTAAATCAACAGCAGAGTTAGTTAGCTGGAATTCATTAGGGATGAACAGTATTTGGCTGATTATGTAAAATTCCTAAGGTTTTCCTATTTCTAGATCAGATTTCAGCTTTACTGGGTACAATTCTTTGTGCACTGATTTTTTTTTTTTATTAATGATGTTAAAAGGATTTTGGTGTTTTAAACTTTGTACACAAACGTAGCAGGCAAAATCTTTCATAAACATATTCTAAGCTCTTGGCAAACTTTCCTCAGGAGCAAATATTAACTCCAGATAGTGTTTATTAGCTTTTATAAAATAATCACTGTAATAGTGGTGTGTAACTGCTAGAGGTAAATGCTTATCTAGGCCAAGAATTAATCAAGTTTGAGCTCCTTAACAAACCCCAGTCAGAAATAATTTATTTCTTGCACAGTTTACATTTTAAAATAACAACGTGATTTTCTCCTGATTTTGCTTTGCACTGTGACAGTGACTTCACGAAGATGCATTTCATCCTGCCTGTGCTGTTAACACAGGAACACACAGAAGTGAATTCTGTGTTATATAACACGAAAAAAAGCTACGAGAGACTCCATAATGTGACTTTTTGCCCCACATCTCCAGGACTGGCCTAAAACTTGCAAACAGATTCTCCCAATTGAAACAGTTGCTATGCTCCCATATTTATGAATCATTTTCACTACTTTCCTAAATATTAACAAGTATATACTGATGCAAAACACCTGCTCTCCGTGAGACAACCCGGCCAAGAGAAGAAATGCTGTCAAATTATTCAGAAGCACGTTTGCAAGCAATCCAGGCTTCAGGGGAAAACAGAAAGGCAGACAAACTTTCCCGATGGGCAGTTCCCAGCGAGCGAAGGGAGTGGGTCTTTTTGAGCAAGGGAGGCCACTGCAGAATAGTGGGGTGAGAGACTGAACGCACACACAGACAGTGGCCAGACCACAGATAAAAGCAGAACTCTGACCCACCACCTGCAGCCAGCACCCCAGGAAACCAACCCCTTATCTGCAGTCAACAGTTCGGGAAGCCACCTGCCAAGCCAGATCCTCGTTCCTAGTGACCATCCAGGAATCGAAACCACAGTGTCCATAGCAATTGGCCAGAGGCCAAGACTCAATTAAATAACTGACAGGTCCCCTAATTCTTGTCCCTTTTTCCAACTTAGGACCAACCAGAGAAAGCCAATTATGCTCCCAAAACCAATGGCATAGGAGGCCCTGCGCTAGTTAGCCGACTCCAGCTTCCCTCGGCCACCAGCACCCCTGAGAGGAACCCCTGAGGCCCTCTCTTTGTTCCACATGAAGCTGTCCCACTCCTCTGCCAGCCTTTGAACCTCTGCCAAAATGCAAGTGACAGTTGCCGACTCCCTCGCAAGAGCAAGCTCAGAATAAATAGCCTTCGCTTTTCTCATTTGGTTGGTCTTCACTGATTTGCACAGGTGAAATACTCTGTTCGGCTCCTTTGCTTCCAGGGACAGAGATGTACCCAGGTGCCCTCAGCTGTCCTTGCCCTGCCTCTCCTCTCTTCCCCTTTAGCCCGTTGTTGTCCTGCAGCAAGGTCTGATTCCTCTGCTTGCTCAGCGGCTGGGAAGCGCGTTCCTCTGCGCGCAGCTGTGAGGCAGGCGCAGACCCCTGCTCCAGTGGCTCACAACCATGATACTAAGATTCATTTTTCTTAAAGCACAGGGCTTCTTTTCTCAGAAATGAGTTTTAGAGGCCAGCAAAAGTACAGACTAGAATGAAAGTCCACAGGTTTCCTCCCACCCCCATGAAAACAAAACAACAAACAAAATAAAACATCCCATAAAGTTAAAAAAATTAACTATTGCAGTGTGAGAGAATATCTAAAATTACATGAATCAGTACACAAATTGTGGACTATGTCCCTGTTCTATTTGTTTTGTGAACGTGTGGAATTGCCTGTTTTTCAAGATAGAAATATTGTCCAAGTGAAAACTTTGAGCTCTTCGATAAATCCCGCCAATAAAGACATCTGATCTGTGTGTGACCGTGCATCCTCCTCCCGGCCGGCTTTCGGTGCACCTGCCCATGGGAACTCCTTCTTTCACGTTGATCTCTCCGAGTTTTGCAGAACTCCGTTCCCGGTTTGCTCACCCCTTGTCAGTATTTTGACATCTAGATATGGTCCATTGTGGCTTCCTTCTTAGGATTTGTAATTATTCCAAACGATGTCCAAGTAAGAATCACAGTGTTCACTCCCTGGCACTATGTCAGTGGCTGCATCTGCCCAACATCCTTTCTGCATTTCTGCATTTCTCCTTCTCTCCTTTCCTCCGAGCCTCTTCTTCCCCCACATCCTCTTTGTCTCTCTCCTGTTAAAATTTCCTCCTTCACCTGATTGAAAATTCCTATAAGAAGTAGAACAGTAACCAGCACTTCTCCAGAACCCAAACCACCGTATCTTAGCACCACCTGCCATGTGTCACCTGCCCCTCACCCTGTCACTCCTTTCAATGGCGTCCCACCCTTGTGCAGGGAACAGGGAGCCCAGGCACGGCCAGGAGGCTACCAATGCGAAACCCTGGGCTGGGTCTTCTCTCTCCCACCACCCTGTGCGCTCCAGCGAGGACCTGGAGAGTGTCTCTTGCTCCCTCATCTACAAGAGGAGTGGGTTGAAAGGCTGATCTTTTAGCTCCTAGCTCCAATGCAGACACAAATGCTGGCAGCACAATATGTTGAGGGGCCATATGATTTTTTGTCTAATCCAGGACATTTTTGTGAGTGATGGGAGGGTGCTATTATAATTGCACTGGGATAATAAAAATGAACCTGAACATCCCAGGCAAGCTAGAATATATGGTCACCTTATCTGTGGAATACAGTGAAAGAGCATCAGGCCTTTCATGGACAAACTGTACCTAATGTGAAAACATTCTTGTGCATAAAAAGGAAAGTTATTTATACATTTTATGATGTGCATGGCCCATACTTTAAAAGTAATGCCTTATATTTGCAAAGATTTATAATTGAGAAGACTTTTCTATATTTGCTTTCTTTTACCGTGATTTGATAATGTTCAAATTACTACTACTTTGAAAACATTTAGTAATTTTTCCAAAATTACACGACTACTTATTTTACCTCCCGTGTTCTTCCTGTGCATAATGGAGGACACACTATATCCAGCAAGGTGTCTAAGACAATGAAATAAGATCATGTAAGTATGTCACCCCACGCAGTACCTGGGACACGTGAGGCTCTCAAACAGTTTCCTCTCTTCATTTCCTACCTTGTATGTGATATATTCAAATGACCAGGGATAATTCCCATCGAAAGGAAATAGCCTTAAAAATCATTAATGTGCCATTTGTATGCTTTCTTTTCCAACAACTATATTTTATGTAAACTGAGGTTTTCTTAGTTTGTTGAGAATAAGTTAAAATTAGCACTTACTCCTACTGACTGTGGCTGACTGTCCTAATGGCAGAGAACAAGTTGAAATCGGCAGACGCTGCTCCCGCCCGGCAGCTGCTCCCGCCCGGCAGCACCGTACGAAGAAGTTGAAATGAGCATCTACTGCTTGGTCTTGTTAGGTGCGGACGTGCTTGAATTTCACACATAGATTGACATGTCCCTGAACACAACGGAAGCTTGCAGAGTCCCTACTGCCGTAAGAAATTTTGATGTTAAAGCTAGAAATACACTGTGAGGACACCAAGAAAGACCATGTCTGGACCCAGACAGGCGCTACTTCCAAGCTACGCCTGGTGCATGGATGTGACGGTGGCTGGGAGGAGCAGCCAGTTAATCGTGTGGAGACACAGACCAAGCAAGGCCAGCATTTCGCAGAACTAAACAAGGTACAGATTAGTAGTCTGTTTCACTGGTTTTTGTTTGTATCTCTTTTCCAGTTTCACGGAAACGGACAATGAGCCCAAACGCAGCTGTCGATTTGGGAGGATTGGGCCAGAGCCTAAGCTTCTGCATCTGTGACGACTCCCTGGATGACGCCACAGCGCTGGTCCTCAGATTTGCTACTTTGAGCAGCAAAGGCACAGCGGGGAAAAGGGGCCCCAGCCAGAATAACTTCAGGGAGGCTGGATAGCCCGCACATGGTCATAACCCTCCCGAGAGGTGCTGTGTGTCCTGGAATAAAATGCTAACCCTCTCTGGACTTTGGCTTCCTCATTTGCAAGCATAAGGACAGGAAGGGCCGCCATGGCCATTTGCAGGTCTGTGACTGTTCCACCTCAGTTCTCATGGCCTTTGCTCCGGCAGCAGGGGAAGGAAGGAAGGTCCCCCGTAGTCAGTCCACAGCAGCAGGTCTCGGAAGCATGGTATGGGCCACCAGGTTTGTAAAGCGACCTCTTTTTAAAAGGACACTTGGCATTAAAACTAACTTTAAAAATGGGCCAGTGAGACCTCAGTTTATTAAAATGAAGTCAATCGTAATCAGACTTTGGTTTGAAATATTTCCTTCTTTAAGGTACTTCCTGAGTGCAGAGAGAAGAGAAGCAGGCCCTGGCAAGTAGGTCACTGGGGCTGTGTATGATCAGTGACTCATTCAGGATTTTGAGTGTGGACTGGCTTGGGCTTCATTATCTCCATCGGGGAGGTTAATAACCTTTGTACTGAACATGGTAGGTGAGTTATTAAAGCTGGAAGGACCTCTAGGAATTGGAAAACCCTTTGGTTCCTAAAAGCTATTTTTTGACTCTTCACTTCTTTAAAATAATTTTCCTACAGGGTCCAAATTACGAGGTCCTCATCACTCACTAAATTGGTTGTCATTCTGATCAATTCCCTTCATGTTAACCCAGAATCCATAGAGGAGGTGGCGTAAAAGTAGGCCAAGTTCACTGTGTGTAATTTATTTGGTGTCAAGAAAATAAATCATCACATAGCAGAATTTATACAAAGCACATGATTCATACCCAAAAACTTGTCCTTTTAATTGGCAATGTGCCTATGGCAATGCACAATATGGGTGAGTGGATTTCTGGAGCTACTTTCAAACCCAGGCTGGAAGGTGCGGGTGACACCGTGTGGTACGGAACACCTGCTGAGCTGGCCTTGCTGGGCCATGGGTGGCGTTCAGAACCCCACGTCCAGGAGCGGTAAACGCAGTCACTGCGCTCGTGAGCTGACAAGGATGCCACTCCCTCGCAGACAGTCTCGCTCTATCCCACCTTTTACTGATGTGGCCTCTCTCAGGGCGATGTTGCAAACTGCTCTCATGAGCAATTTAGCTAAAATGTGCAGGTGAGCATTCTCAGAGGTAGCAAATTGGACCAGCTGAGTCTTTCGGAAGGCTCTGAAAAGCCCCAAGAATGGAATCTTGAACTCAGAAATGCAGATGGAGCAGGCGAGTCCACGGAAACATCCTCAGGGGCGGGGCAAGGGGCGCAGGAGGGAGAGGAGTCTTACGCAAACAACGTCCCCTTCCAGGCAACTCCAGCCAGACACAAGTAATCGCAGTAACAGATGCCACATGGGCATCCACTATGGGCTGCACTGAGGGGGCTGCGCGTGTTACTTCACCTAACTTCGCCCTCACGATGTTCTCATGAAGCGATTAGCACAGTGCTCCGTGTACACATGCAGCACCCAAGACTCAAAAGCATGGATGGCTTGTTCAAGGGCTAGAAAGAGGTAGAAAGGGAACTGGTTCTGCCTGACCCCACCCTGTGTCCCTCCCCCTGGGTGTGCTGCCCACACCTTGGAGGCATTTCCACGTCTTGACTCAGCTCCTGGGACTGCGGCCAGGTTTCCTAACGGGGCTGGGGATCAGGTCCCTTGGGTCACGGCCTATATCTCTTGACTTCAGGGTTCACTCACCTGGTCCTAAAAGGGTAAGAAATTGTAACAAAAAAGGAATTAATGAAGGCATTTTTAAGAGAAAGCAGTAACTTTGGCAGTTGTCTTATTTTATGGTCATCATGTGATATATTATTCCCCCATACTCCCCCAAACACACACATCTCCAAACAATCTCTATCTGAAAGCACAATAGTTATTAACCACACTTTGCACCCCAAAATACCAGATGGTAGAAAAAACAAAGAGAAGCAAAAGGAAAAAAATTTAATGTCTCGGAAAAAACAGCCTGCGAAGCAGCGTCTCTGATGTTACAGGCAGCAGCTTCGACTATCGTCAGAGGATAAATCAATTTGCTGCAGCTGCTAGGTACGACCAGGGCACTGGGCCAGAGCCGTGCTAGGGAAAAGAAAAAATTCTGGTTGTAAATCCACAGCTTTAGATTCTGAAACTCCCAAGGTTTCCTCTCATCCCTGCCACCCGCCTACAGGAAGCCTACGGCTGGCCTGCAGCCTGCCGTTCCTCACTCCGGTTGTCCCTTCTGTTTTCAAATTATGAAAAGGAGATGTCTGCACAGAGGCAAGCCACACCCCAAAGTCACTTTGGCCGTCCCCAGGGAAAACAGCGGCTTTCCATCATGAACAGAACACAGGCAAGGAGCTCCTCTCCTTGAGGCAGCCTTTGCTCCAATTCTGTTTGGTAAGATTTGAGCGAAGCAGGGCGTATTTTCATGCCATGTTTGTGATCTACCTAATTTTCCATGGAAGGAAACGTACACTAAAGGGTCTTTCTGAGGCTGTTGCCACACAGGTTTCTCACCCTGTCATTTCAGAGCCACTGTTCCCACTGTTCTCTGAAGCCCGCAGAAGGCCACAGCCCAGTGCCTGAGGACGGCCCCCTCCGCCACAGTTCTGCTGGGGAACAAAAGAAAAGCAAATGGCACGAAACTCCGTCTGTTAGGACGATGTCCGATGTCCTTGTCCAGGGTTGGGGGCAGGGGAAGACGAGGACACAGGGAACCTGGAAAACTCGCCCTGCTCAGGGCAGCCATAGGGAGGTGGCTCCACACAAGGCTGTCCCCAACTCACTCAACGCAGGCTGTGCTGGGAACAGCGGAGCAGAAGGACCACAGAGGACGGGAGGACGGGAGAAATTGAATGGGACAAAGAGAACGAGCCACAAACAAAAACTACAGTCCTGCTCTGCCGTATCTGAGACTATGTGAATGAAAGCTGGAGGAGGGTGGGGCCATAGTGACAAGGGAACCAGCATTCATCGCAGCCCTGTCACCTTCCTAGCCTGTGTGCCAGGCACCAAACGTGTGTATATATGAGATACAAAACTGACAGATAAATCTTGTTTAACTCTTATTTAACAAACTGTAACTGAGTAATATCCCCAACTTACAAATAAGGAAACTGAAATTCAAGAGGTTATAGAGTTATCCTGTGGTCCCACGGGGTTGAATGGCCACCAGAGTTATTTGGGCCCTGGCTGGGTCACCTGTCTGTGTTTCTTTCCACCCAGGTTCTGTGGGAGGAATGTTTTTCCCTCCCTTGCAAACCCCTACTGCTCTTCCAAGACTCCTCTCCAAAGCGTCTCCTGACTCCTCCCAACCTCGCCACCATCCGGGAAGAAATGCTCACACCACACCGCCACACCCCGAAGCAGACTTCCGGGGTAGTACCTGGAACCTTCTGCGGCTCTGGTTTGTCCACGAGGCGTCTGCCCACCAGCCCACCAGCGGCCGTTGGGCAGTGCCCTGAATCTGTGCTGGGCCCTACACAGACGGAGCTCTCTGGAAGCACGGACACAACCCTCTTCCCACTACCCCATTCCTCTGAGCCATGTGGAACAACAAGAAAATGACATGAAGCACAGGAGGGCCCACATCAAAAGTCCTAAAAGGCAGACTAAACAGGTTTCCAGTTCTTCTGAGAGCTGCCTCCCTATTTCAGTTTTCCCAACACCTGTCCCAGAGGTGGAGGGCCTGGCTCCTCCCTCCTGACTTCCTGCTTCCTCAAGTCTATGTGAATTTACCTGGGTCCCGAATGTGATGAAAGAGAACTGTGCCCTTCCCTGATGCAGGGAAATTTGGAAATTTCTTTTATTGATAATAAGAATGACATTGTTTGGCTGCGTTTGTACTGGCTGAAAACATTTTGCTCAGATTAGCTGTAAAGATCTCAACACCAACTGCATCATCTATCAGAGAGGGGAAATGTAAGGCCGCCCCGCAAATCAGCCAGCATTCGAGAGTTGGAAAGAACTTTGATTAAACAAAGGAAACGTCAGGATGTTTCCTGAGCCCCAGACTGAGATGCCATTGTCTGGTTAAAAACTGTATTCAGCACAGCCCTGGGCATTGCCGTCCGACGTGGCTTTGCCTGGGAAGCGTGTTCTGATCGTGAACCTAAAGCGAGATCCGCAACTGTGACTAATTGTTTTCAGTTCTCATTGATTGTCAAGACTCCTGACAAAATCCTCAGAAATAGAAACTGAAATTGCTGCATATGCAAGACTTTCTCAGTGTGTACGAGAACACTCCCAATACAAGCCCCCTTTCCATCTGGTTCGAGAACTCCTCAGAGAGAAGGCAGGGCGCATACAGAGCACCAGAGTAGCAGCAGTAACAATTTCCTCCAGGATGAAAGATTCCCTCGGTCCCGAGGCCAGAGGTAAATCTACGCCCATGTGAGCGCACACAGAGGGACACTGGAGCCAGCCAGGTAAGACTGGTTTTGTGAATGAATATAATTCACTGGTCCAGCTGCAAAATGAATCTAACAATGTGACTCCACCACTCTGAAACAGCTGAGCCCGTTAAGGTGCAAACTGGCAGCCTTCTACTTCTTACTGAGGGAAGAGAAGGGAGCCAAGTTTTAAACAATTACAGTTTGTCACTTTAAAAGGCATACAGGTTGCAGTGGAGGTGTGCCTGAGTGTTCAGGTGGAGCTTTCAGAAGCTCCCTCCTCTTTTGAAAAGCTCATCCCAGGAGGGCAGGATTGGATACCACGTGGAAATGAGTTTGCCCTTTTGAGAGTCAAATTCTCTTTCACTGATCAAGGCAAAACATCACTCTATTCCGGAAGCTAAAGGTAAGAACACCTTCTAAGAGAAACGCAAGTCAGATGTTAGGACTCCCGACCACTGTACAAACCCGAATTTGCAACAAAGCCTTGGTGTCCACGATGAGAACAGCTGGGGTTCGATGTCATTTGTTGGTGGCCAGTAGTGAAAAAAAAAATACTGTATACATACACGTACATATGTGTGTGTGTATAGTCACACTTAAACTCACAAATAATCTATGTTAACATAATAGCAGCACTTGCCTTTTTATGTGCGCATATTCACATAGGAGGGGGATATTGGGAAGGCTGAATCCTAACATTGATCCTTGCAAGGTAAATTCATAGGAGACTTCAATTCCTGCTGACTGGAACTCAACTAGAGCATTTCCTGATTATTTGGGAATTTTCATGTATGGACCAGGAACTTGATTTGCATAAAATGTGTGCCGAAAATGCACACTTGGAATCTTATGAGTATATCTGGAAGTGTCTGTAAATCACAAGTTCGCACAAATGATGTCATCAGGACACTCATCCCCACTGGACTGGCCGTGGGCGGAAGGGTCTGTGCAGGCACTGGGCTGCTCCAGGCTGACACCGCCCAGGTGGACTCTCGGCTACCTCCAGGGCATGGCCACTCCACAGAGCCCACCTGCAAGTCCACCCACGAGGGGCGCTGGGTGGGGCTTCAGGTGGAGAGTGGCTGCCTGGCAGGTGGAGGGAAAGAGGGGAGTGGGTAGGAATCTGCTGGGCCCTGCTCTCCCTGGGGAAGTTGTACTTCCATTTATTTTACATAACTGGTTTTTTAATGGCAGGTCTTTGGTGGGGAGGTGGGGGAGGAATTTCACAGTTTAACTAACTGGGGTGGATTTTGGAATCCACTGGGCTGGGTGGTTTGTAAGCATTCAAGCTTGAATCCCTGTAGTGCTTCCTCTGGGTAATCTGCCTTTCGGTTTTCCTAAAGTATCTTAATAAAAATAGAAGCCCTTCCAAACTGTGACATTCACACAGGGTGAAATTTTCAAAAGCGACCTAATGTCCTTTGATGAGAAAAGTCCTGCCTGGCATGGAGGGCTGTTATTCAGGAGAGCTACTATCATGGCAGTCAAATATGTTGGAACCTACTGACCTATGTCAAAACTCAGGGAGAGGATACATTTGTCACTGGGTCTCATTTCCTATCTGCACTCGCCAGAAGTTTCCAGAATGCATCATTTTTTTATCACCGAGTTTCATCATTTTCTCTCTAGACTTTCATATCTTCTTAGTGGTCGTTTTGGCAAACCCTACATGTATAAAGCTACTCCACGGCTTATGAAATATGTTATCTCATTTGATCTTCCCTCTTACAAAAGGAAGTATCAACTATGTCTATTATTTCTCCTCCAAAATTATCACCTCAAGTATGAAAAAAAATAAAAGAGAAAAAAAAAACGGTTGGAACAGATATTAGACTTTTTTCCATTGCAAATTATCTTTACAAACAGGCGGCTTGGGCTCCGCTCCAGCGTGACGAGAGGCTGCCTTTGATTAAGTGGTGTTTCTAAGCGACATCACCGGGCAAGCCCATGCGCACCGGGGCCAGATACTACTCTGTGACTTCAACCAACATGCTGCTTCTGCCGGACATGCATCCAATTTGATACTTGTTTTGTTTATTATCAGTTTTTACAGCAGAATCTTAAAAGGTACAACTGAAAATCACGCAGATTCAGGGTTCTTCCTGACATAGATCGCCGTCTATCGTACCCCAGTGGCCCAGCCAAATACCAGTATTGCCCTTCAAGCAGATGAGCTGCTGAGTCTCCAGACACCCACGGCCCGTTTTCAGAAGTGTCTCTCTCCCAGACACGCTGCTGGAGCATGGCGTGGGGCGATGCACTAGCTGCCTGCTCTGAGGCCCCTGCCTGAGGGTCCGAAGCTTCTCACCATCAAGGTGTCAGTCAGTTCAGGTCATCAGCTTCTATTTCTGAGCAGATCTCCTCGGGCAGCCAACGTAAAACGTGGCTCCTTGTGGCTCAACCTCTACCAGGAAAGAGCAGCAGGAGCAAGGCTGAGAGTCAGCCGTGCCCAGGATTTTGTATAATATCAGCGCTGCCCATTGGTAGTAATGGTCATTGTCACGATGCTTGCGGAATATGCACTGTGTGCCACACACTGCCGTACAGCAGTTATAGGCCTTGAGATAGGTCTGAGACAGATGTTATCATTCCTATTTTAAAGATGAGAAAGATGAGTCTTAAAGGACCTACGTCATTTGTCCAAGGTCCCCGAGCAAGTAGGCAGAAGCTGGACTCAAACTCAGACCTATCTGACTCCAAACCAATGTCCCAGTCACCTGCCTGGATCCTCAATGCCTGTGGGGAGACTCGGTCTACACTGATACTGAAACTAGGAAACCAGCGATGAAGGCCTGTAAACTTAGTGTCAGCACCGAGCATACTTTTAGACAGAGAGTTCTAATAAAAGTGTATACAATTCTACCCTCCCTTTAAGGAGGAGAGGAAAACCTATGAACTTGCTTAACTTGTTTTATAAAATAGTTTGTCTTTTTTATGGGTAGTGTTTGCAAATAAATCCTTCATGGAAAAAACCCTTTCATCAGTTCACATCCCAGATCCTGCAGGCACCTGCGTTCCAACTCTTCAGGGAGGCAGGGGAGGACTCGGCATTCTTTCCGGGCATATCATCCCACCCCACGTGTTCAGGAGAAGAATTCGTCTCTGAACAACTTACTAGGTCTCCAAAATAGGCTACCATCTTTGTATTCAGAAAGACTAAATCCTCCTTAAAAGAAACTTCCAAGTTCTGTATTCTTATTTTCAAATTTGTAGTAATGATTTGCTCATTGCTGTAAAGCTCCTGCCACATGCCGCCTCTGGAAAGCATATTGTGCACTTTCCCTTCTTTGGAAACCCCCCCACTAATCTCACAATCCCATAATAGCATTTTTCAAATCACAAACCAAGACTTGTTAGTGGGTCAGGAAATCAATTTAGTAGGTTGCCATCAGCTTTTTTTTTAATTAAATAGAAGAGAATGTAGAATAGTCTAGAAAAACTTAAGAATGTCTCATCTATGGCATTTGTTCTCAACCAGGAGTGAGTTTCCCCCAGGGCACACTGGCAGTGTCTGGAGACACTCGTGGCTGTCGTAACAGGAGTGGAAAAACTCCTGGTGTCTCCTGGGCCAGGGATGTTGCTAAACATCATCCCACAGCGCACGGGACCACTCCCGCCACAGAGAATGACCCAGCCAAAATGTCAGCAACACCGAGATGGAGAAACCCTGATCTATGGTTAAGGGTAAGTTTTGTTCCTAAAACTGTTACTCTGTCGTGGGGGTGGGTTGGGGGGGAGGGAATGCACTGGGCATGATGGGAAACGTAAAATGGATTTTTACTATGTGCTGAACTCTCAGAAGGTTTCCAAATGCTGTTGTGAAATGCACACAGGGCGGGGTGAGGGATAAAACTTACCTAGCAGGCACAGTGCGCGCTGTTCTGGTGACGGGCACGCTGGAAGCCCAGACTTCCGCATGATACAATTCGTCCATGTAACAAGAACACTTGTACCCCCTAATATTTTGAAATAAAAATTATTTTTAAAAATAAAATTTAAAAAAAAAACACAGATGCTCATCTCTCTTTCTAGAACAAAGGCTTGCGTGCAGGGCTACGCGGAGACCCCCGCTGGGAGAGGCGAGAACCCGGGCTCTGCAGACCCGGGTTACGTCCTGCGTGGGGCAGCTCACGTACCTCCTCGGTGAGTTCTTAATCCCCTGAGTCGTTTCCCACCTGGACCTCCTCACAGGTAGACTGTGAATGGAGGAGGTAAGTCTTTACCTGCCGCCAGCGGCTCACGTGCAGGGAGTGCTCAGTAAATTCTGGCTACTGTTGGGAATGGTTCTCTGCCGAGGGACCTTCAAAGCAAAACTGCTCCTACTCGGGGCCAGCAGCCCGTGATGGAAAGGCCAGAACTTTGGGGTCGGAATACCCTGGACTCAAACGCTGCCGCTGACCACTTTGTTTAAAACCTTGGCCAGGTGGCGCCATCTGGCTAAAGCCTATCAATTCATTCGTTAGTAGGTTAGCAATAAGAGTACCTAAACTCAGGTGGTTTTAGGGAGAACGCTATGAAACAAGTCATGTGACAAAGCAACACACACATATACACACAGACACACACATACACATGTGTAGATACTTACCTACACAGACACACATAGACATACATGCTTGTACATGTACACACATGCACACCCATACACATGCACACATGTACACATGTGCACATGCATACCTACATAGACACATAGACACATGTGCTTGTACACACATGCACACACATGCACACACATATGTACACAAGCACGCATGCTCCATCCACCCAATAGAAATTAATCCCACCCCTTTTCTTTTGAGTACTAAGTACTTAACAGACGGTAGGTGTTAAGAAGTAAATGCCTTGTCTGAAGCCCTAACTTGCGAATGTATCCATAGACTCACGTGCTTCTCCACGTCTCGTCCTGCGGTGCGGAAGGGCGGGAATTCCCGTCCCCGTTTTACAGATGGGGAACCCGGGGAGCCAGGCAGGAAAGGAGAAGGGACACCACCGTGGAGCTAGACCCCATCTCTTCAGTCAGATGGGCCCAATTTCCTCATTCATTAGCTAACGGGGCAGACTAAATTATTTCCAAGTTCCCCTGGATTTTTGAAATCATGACAACCAACACTCTTTCCCGGACATCAACGCTGCGCCAAGGGCCCCCACAGCAGGCCCCACCCGACCGAATGGCCTTGCGAACACTTAAGTACAACATGTAGATGTTCACTCTTCAAAAAGATGAATTTGTGGAACACGGACTTTGAGAAAAGGGCCGAGTCACATCAGCGGAACCCACTGAGGGTCTCCTTGTAGGAGTGAGGCTGTGGGCCAAGGACCCTGCTGACCCAGCATGTTTTGTAATAACCAAATTATAATCTCATCGGTGAGTTCTTATCTGTGTCATTTGACAAAGGCACATTCGTAATTTTTGAGGGAGCAGCTGACTTGACGATCACGCTGCTGCTGTTATATAAGACTGTAAACAAGTGAATTTTGAAATGTTCTTTTCTGGTCGCATAGGTTGCTTCAGGCACAGAGCCCAGGGATCCCAGAGCTCCAGACGCCGCTGTCTTCTCGAAGGGTGCACTGTGGCATTGCACAATGCCTGGACTTCCGTGCCAGTAACTCACCCCAGCCTGTTAGTGGGAAACTATCCCACCATGAGGTAGCTTCTCTGGAGATCCCAACCCAGCTGACAAATGAGCAGGAAGCCCACATAGTCAATTGGACTTTGTCACGGCTGGTCATGGTTCCTGTGCTTTAAGTCTTTAAAATGCTTCCCCACACCTACAGCACAAAGACCAGACCCCGCGGCGTGGCCTCCAGGGCCACTTCCCAGCCTCACGGTCCTCGAGCGGGGCCCACTCTGGACTGCTTCCCTCTAGGGTGCCATGTCCCTTCCCATTCCCCTGCTTGGGAACCCCCAGACTGCCTCTTCCAGGAACACCCCTCCCCCTCCCCTGTCCTGTGACCAGCGTCCTCTCCAGCTGACACTCCCCCACCCCACGTGAAAAGCCCACACCACTGGCTCCAGCGAGCTCACAGCAGCCTTCATCACTCTCTTACAAATGCCACCCCACACTGTCACTTTTAACCGACACGCCTGCCTCCTACACGGAGCTGTGACCTCCAGGAGGTCAGGGTCTGTGTGTTTGCAGGGTGCTGTGGCCTCCGGACTTCACCGTCTGTACTTCCAGTTACCTGCTCGGTGCCTGAGTCCTCTGCTTGACTGTGATCTCCATAAAGGCCAGGATCAGATCTACCACGTTTTCCTGCCTGGCACACAGTTGTGACTGATAAATGTTTATGAACTCTGTGAATCAACCATGAGTGTCTAGAGGGAAAAACCTTCTCTACTTCTATGTGTGTCCCTAACAGTCAGCACAGTGCCTAGCACGTGATAGGTACCAGTAAATGTCTGAATTAGCAACAGAAAGGGAAGTTGAGACCTGCTACGATTCTGGTTTAATTGTGGCCGGACTTTGTCTACCTTGGCAAGATCTGGTCTTTCAAGGACTCCTCATGAAATAATTAACTGAGGCTTGTTGGAGGCCTTGGAGCTCAACAAACAGTTCAACTTGGCTTGACTTATGCTCTAGTCTGTGCAGAATTTCCTCTGCACAAACATCACATGTCCCAGGGTGAACCCGAGGGGCTGACAGGGAGGGCAGGGGACTGGTGGCCCGGCCTTCTAGAAAGCAGACGCTGCTATTGACAACACTTTTGAGGCACTTGCCCAGTAGAATGTAATTTTCCCATTTCAGTGTTGCCACTGTCATGCAAGCTTAAAACATGAACTGTCCCACAGGAAATGAAAATCAGTTGGGACGTCTCAGGTTGCCGCCTACGTCAGACCTTCCAGAACCGGAGTCTTTAAAAGTTGGCCATCTGTAAGCTGTGACTTCCACCTGTGCTTTTCTCCTGTAGAATTCGACTGGTGGAGATGCCTTTGTATCAAAACATCTGTATCAACATTTCCCACAGGACTGCTCCTGGGACATTTGTCCTCAGGGTGACCCGTGGAGAAAGAGTTCCCAGGTCAAATAAATCTGGAGGTTTAAAGGCTCTTCAGGGCCCTGCGGTCCAGTTCTCTGCTTAACTTTGTCACTGGCATTTCCCAAACTCTGGCCGTGGACTCCGTTCTGTCTCTGTACCCGTGTCTGTGGAAGGCGCTTCGGAAAACAAGAGACAACGCTCCGGAAGAGAGGTCAGCACACCTTTCTGTAAAGAGCCAGACAGGAAACGTTCTCAGCTTTGCAGGCTGCGTGGGGTCCCTGTCTCCTGTTTTTCTTTTGTTTGCTTTGGTTTGTACAAGAACAGGCCCAGGGCTACATTTGGCCCCAGGCTGCAGTCGTTTGGGCCTGCAGGGTGCAGGGTGTGGCGTATTTTCCCTGACAAGTGGTTGCCGGAGTGGACTGCAGTCTGATGAGCTCCTATTGGTACCACGTCCACAGTGCTCTTGAGAATCTTTCACTGCTTCCCTTTTGGAAGTCTCTGGAAATGGTTCATCCTCATAAAAGCATTTCCTTGGCAGTCCCAGGCAAATGCTAAATGACAATGCGCATTATTAGAGAAGCCCCATCACACCCAGTTGTGGTCACTTCCTGTGCGTGGAGCATGGCTGTGCCTGCCATGTGACGCGGTGACGCCCTTATTCCAACCCTGGCTATCCAGCTGCCCGCCGACTGCACGGTTCGGTCAGGCCGACCGGCCACAGACAGGGCTGACTCTAAGCAATTGTGCAGCACCCCTGGTGCACAGGGCAGAGAGCCCACGCTGGGGCCACCTGCACAAAGCGTCATCGCTGGCCGCAGACCAGCTGCCCCGCCAGCCCTTGCTGTGGGTTTTTCCCGTAGAGCCGTGTCCAGTCAAGGGCTACAGAATCAAAAACACCTGTGTCCAAATCTTGTTTCCATCATAACACCATTTGTGTGATCTTGAACACGTTAATAAATCTCTTTAAACCTCAGTTCTTTCCCCCAAAAGTGGTACCACCACCTCCCTTGCAGTGTTGCTGGGAGGGGCTCCTGAGGCCGGGGGTGGAGCGGGGGAGGTGGGAAGGTGCCAAGGATGCAGAACAGAGTGGGCCCAGCCCCGCCTGCCTGGGCTTCTGAGACAGCTGCACTGAAAGAGCTCAATGAAAAACAACGTGGAACAAAGGCATGTGCATGGCTGGGGAAGCACAGGGTGGGGCAGTGGATTCCAGCCAAGGAGCGGGGAGGACCTCACGGAGGCCTTCTGAGCTAGAATCTTGGGGAAAATAAGATTTGACCAGTTGGAGAATGAAGGAAGACAGACTTGGGGCAGAGAAAACAGCAGAAGATGTAGAAGGTCGGGCACACCAGCCTGGGGAATGGTGGCTGCTGGCATGAGCCTGGGAGGAGGCTGTGGAAGAGGCAGGAATGGCCCACGTGTGTACACGGGCCCTGCGTTCCTCCCCAGGCTCCACCGTGGATTTAATCTGTCCATGAGAATCCAACCAGGGCACGGAAACCCAGTCAGGGACCTCCACGCACTCCCCACTCCCAGGGGCCTCTTCCCCAGCCCAGCAGTGCAGCCACAGAACAGAGCTCATTCTGCCAAGAAGAACCCCCAAGGGTGAGCCGTGGCCTTCTCATCACTCTCTTCCCCACAGTGTGAAAAGCGCTTGCCTTCACCCTGGCCTCGCATGCTCGGCCCTTCAAAGTAGGCTGTTGAAAATAAACCTACTCACAGATAAAACTGGTTTGTAACAGAATACTTTGGGTTTTCCCGTCAAAGACATCTTAGGTCCGCCTTCGGCTGAATTCTGCATCTCTAAAATGTATTAAGATCGCTTGATCCTCTAGCATTCTACCAGACCCTTTCATAAAAAAAATATTTCAGTTAAACCTCAAGGCACCCTGTTTTCCTCATTTACAGATAAAAAACAAATCAAGCTTCATCGACTAAGTAGTATGTCCAAGCACACACAGCTAGCTGGTGGGAGAATGAATGACATCCTAGCAACACTGCACGGGGCCGGGTTCACTTTGCCATAATGAACAGACAGAGTTGAGAATTTGAACTCGGAAGCAACAAGGCAAACGCCAACTTCAGCCTCTGTTCTCCCTCTTCTCTCACCCACAGCCTCGAGTATTTTCACGCCCGCTTCAGACACACACACACGCGCGCACACACAGAGGACTCAAAATATTAAAGATGTGTCCCAGGAAGACATGTTCCTTCTGTCATGAGGAAACAGAAGGAAAAGCAAGGAACCTCTGCAGACTTTGTTTTCTGCAATTAAGGCAGCGGAATATACCCAGTCGTGCCCACGTACAGTTCACGTCCTGCTTCGAAAGGTCCCAGGAGAAAACAGGCTCCCTGACCTCCAACAAGTCGTCACTCCTAGTAATTTCCCTGGAATTTTTGTGCCCTCAAAACTTTTCCAATTGCAAAACATTCTACAGACAGAACTGTGCCATCTGGAGCGTCGATCTGTCCCTAAGGCTGTCGGTGCCCTGAACCGCCCTCGAGCCGCCAGCGACTCTCGGTTTTGCCCGGTCACCTTCCACCCCAGCTTCCCTGTGCCTGCTCTTCAAGTACCCAGCCTGCCGGCCCTCGAGTGACCGAGAGGAACAAGGCCTCAGGCTCTGTCTCAGCGACGGGGGTGGGGACATGGGGTGCAGATCATTAGCAGCACTGTTCTGAGGTCCCCTGCGTGGTTATAAATGCCCTGGCATTTGTTTACCCACACTAGACAGGAACCAACATTCAGATAAATGAAGTTGGCGCCTGCAAGATTTATGATATACTTCTGTGCTCAGCAATGTTTAATCAGGAAGTTAACATATCGCGGTGTAAAATCCTTTACAAGCACGTGCAAACAGAGAGAGCCACTACGAGCACTTCAGCAGGCACAGGGGGTCCAACGGGACCTCCAGCCTCTCAGGGAAACTCAGGGACTCTGCAGACACCCCACTGGCTGGCAAAGAGAATTAGCAACAATACCGGGGCTCTTTTTTCCTGTTTTTTTTTTTTTTTTTTCGTTTTATTTACTTCGGTTTAAGGTTCTCATTTTTGAAGAGGCGAGGTGGTAAGCGGGAACGTGTGAGGGGCCGTGTCTCCAGGCACCCCCACCCACCGCCCCGAGTGAGGAATTAGGGAAGGTAAACGAGGGAGGGGGAAGCTGGCGGAGTTCAGAGTGTCTGGCAAGGCTGGGAGCCTGCGGAGAATCCGCGTGAGGAATCCCACCTGGAGGAGGAGGCCGCCCAGCCCCGCGCCACGAGCCGGCTCCGCGCAGTCTGGCCAACATCTGGAATGGATACCAGAGACGCGGGCGGCCCTGGCTGGCGCGCCCGTCTACCTTTGTACTCCCGCTGCAAATTGAAAAGCAAAACAGACATCAAGGATATATTTATATAACTGTCTTCAAGTTGCATTTTCTACTCCCATCTGCTGCACATGATAAGTTTCAAGTGTTTTCTAATAAAAAAAAAAAAATGGGAGGGCGGGGTGGAGTGGAAGGGAGGCAGGGTGTGCGCGTGTGCGCCCCAACACATGCTCCTTATTTGGTGTGGAGACCGAGCTGTCTTGGGCTTCATTTAAAGAAGTTAAAACATGCAGTCTCTGAAGGTATTGCTGTTTTAAAATATTCTGATATTTTACATGTCACACTTACTCAAAAATGTTCACTGGAGCACATTAAAGGAAAGGAGGTATATTTCTTACATCCTTAAACTCCTTGCTGGGGTAGAGAAGGTTGTGGGGAAAGAAGCACATATTTTTGTTGTTAAGTCTTTGGAGAAAAGAGAAATGTGGAGGCGTGAGATGGTGGCGTGAGATATTTAGGGAAAACGTACAGCACAAGATAGAAATGCATCAGGCAGATCCAAGATAATTTAGGTTTGTCTACTTTAGGTAAGTACGTGAATCCAGATGTGACTCTGTTGATTATTCACGGACAAAGCTGGAAGCACCGCCAGCCACGTTTAGCACAGCATCGGACAGTCCAGTTGCCATCCGGGGCTGGAACCAGCCCTCTCTTTTCAGCCGATAGGAATGGGAGGAAAGAGCGAGGGCGGAGGGATTCCATAACTTTTCTTCCACCGCTAGCCCCTGCTTAGACGTGGAAAGCAAGCCAATGAATCATAAGACAACTGCCCATATAATTCAGGATTTATTAAAACTGACAAACCAAAAAAACAGGCCTAAACATTTGGATGTGCTGGGTAAAAGTAAGGTGTTCTCCTTGCTTCGATTAGCTGGATATTTTTGCTTGGCACTTTAAAGGGGACGGTCTGTGTCGAGTATCACCAGAGGAAAGGCTGAATGCCCAGTTCCTCTAGCGGCTGGTCCTCAATCCGTATTTCTGCTGGTGAGTTTCCTCTGTGTCCAAATGCAGAGGGGTTCCTGCAGACCCAGAAATCCCACGCCCCACCGTAACACGCCGGGGGAAAGGCCGTTCGTGATGTGCACTCGCCTGCTCAGGAGGTGTGATTGCAGCCAGCAGGCAGTGGGAGAAAGAGCAAGACTTTGAAACGAGGCAGACATGAGGTCAAATCTGGGCTCCTCCACTTGCTGCTGAGTAACCTCGGCTCAAGCTTTTTCATTCTCAATTACCTCATCTGGCAAATGAACCTGGTATGTCACGGGGTAGTTAGAAGAATCGATGGGTTAACATTTATAAAATGTTGACAGTGCACTTTTAGTGCACTTTTAGTGGGACTTAGTAAATAATTCGTATTTTTACCATCCTAATCACTAGTCCAATAAGCGACATGCATGCTGCCTCTCAGCCCCTGCTCCCCATGGCTGACGTCCTGATCTATTCCTGCACACTTTCCCCCAGGAGAGGCCTCAACCTTAAGATCTTGGTCATCAAACTCTTCAGACACCCACTATCAAGTGATCAAACTTGCAGGGAAGAGCAAACACGAACACCTACACCCCCAGCACCAGCCATTACGCCAGACCCCGCTCTGACCCTGCTGACTGTGCGCGTGTGCCTCAGTTTCCTCCCCTGTAAGACGGGGCGACGACAGCACCGATGCCCACAGGCAATGAGGTGCTGCCTGAGTGCTCCCCGCTCACTTCAGAAGCAAACACAGAACGAAATCCAAACCCCAGCCACAAGTGAGGTGATTTCTAATGATTCTGTGCTTCGTAAATGCGTGCATATGTATTTATGGTAAAATTAAAATGCGTTAAATGTATTTATTTGTATGCACTGTTAAATAAAATGTGTAGGACACTGGTTTGGACTGAGCTCTTGCACCAGGCCCAGCAGGTCACACCGAGCTGGAGTCACTCGTGCTGAAGCCCACACCACCGGGCCAAAGTCACGCTGTCATCTGATCTTCCAAGATGTCAGGAGAGAGCAGCATCAGCCAAGTCCCCAAACAGGCCAGTGTTAGCTGGCATAAGACAGTCCCCTCTGTTTTAACCCTACGAGGACAGTCACTGAAATGACCGATCTGCTTTTTGTTTTCCACTTGTGCTTTCCCCAGCCCTTCCCTGTCCATGAAGCCGACCGCCTCTGCCTGCCCGTCGGAACACTCGTTCCGTCTTGTGTAACAGATTGAGGTGTTGCCCAATTCTAGAATCGCAAATAAAAGCCAATTCAGATCTTTAAACTGAATTTGTTGTAATTTTGTCTTTTGACAACACACACACACACACAATGTTTTCTCATTTTCAGCCCTCATATTTTCTGTTGCCTTTTTAGTTAGGGGGAAGGGTTACAATTACATAAAATTTTGTAACTTAAAAAAAAAAAAGTTTTCCCCAAGGTTAAGCAAACACATTGCTATTTGGCCATGAACTTCGGTTGTTCCTCACTGACAAAATTTCCAGTTTTGCTCAATTTCCAAAAGACGAGTTTAGACTCTTACCTAAGCTGTGTTTGTCCAAAGAGGTCAGGATCAAGCCTGAAAGACGTTTTGATCCAGAAAGGAGTAGTCAAGCTTTCTGTCATCCGGACACAGTCACGGAAAATTACAGCACAGATGTTAATATTAGATCTTTCGTCTCTTGCCCAGTGCCCCACGAAGCTACAGAACAAAACCAGAAGAAGGAGAAAAATGAGAAAGGCCCATGTGGGACACGAGAGAAGACGGCACCCGTGTGGCAGTTAGTCCCCCAGGCCGAGGGCGGCAGGGGGAGGGAGGGAAGCCGGAGCAACAGGCAGAAGGAACTTCGGGGTCTTTCTGAAGCCTGGTGGAGGGGGGACGGGCCGGTGTCCCCGAACGTCGATTCCAGCAGGGCTGGGATGAGCGTGAGTCCGAGCTCTGCCCTCCGTGCCTGGGGACTGCGAGCACACCGCTCCCTCCTCTGCCCGTCTCCTCGTCTGCAAAGTAGGAATGAAACAGCAGCTCTCTCACAGCGTTGCTCTGGGATTGAACAGCTCATGTGCGTTAAGTGCTCAGAACAGTGATTAGCACAAAATGTGTTTAATACATTTTGCAAATAAAATAACATAAAAGGACTGAAAGGGATTGCTTCCAATGCTTACAACGTTAAGATGTGAAGGCCGATAGCAGCGTGATGCTGGTTGCCAGGGTCCGGGGAGAGGGAATAGGAGACCGACCACTTACTGGGTACAGGTTTCCTCGCGGGGAGATGACAATGTCTTGGAACTAGATAGAGGTGGTGGCTGCATGACATTGGAAACGTACTGGGTGCCACCGATTGCACACTTTCAAACGGTTAAAGACGAATTTTTGCTATTTGAATTTTCCTCAATTTTTTTGCAAAATAAAGAAAAAGAGGAAGGGAGGGAGGGAAAGGAAGAAGCAATTGGTAGCTGTGGACTGCCAATGGTAGTAAACGGTCCTAGAAAAACACCGATTTTGAGAGGAATCCCAAGACTCAGAGATGACCCTAACGTGGCCTAAGTGTCACAGCCAGTGGCCTGGCCACTCCTGGGTGCTCCTCGGCCCTTTGCCTATCTGTGGCTGGCACTGAGTCTCGCCAGACCAACTCCACACTTCTCTGCGGCCACTCATTCGGGCACCCTCAGAATCGTACGATGTGATTCTGGAGAAAGGATGCTCACTCATCCATCCCTGCTGTCTGGAAGCCAGGACCCAGGACAAGCGGTGCCTCGTGAAGAACTGCGAGGACAGAATCCCTACAGGTTCTTTTCTCCGGGGCGGGTCTCCTTCATGTTCAAACTAAATCGTTTTGGAGGGAGTGGGAGCCCACTCCTTGTTCTGTTATGAGAAGACGAAAAGAATAACTGTCACCAACTAAGGCTCAAAGAAGCCATGCAGACACCCCCGGCCCCTGAGCCCACCTGTTTTTCTTAAAAGAAGAAAGGGCAGGAGCCGCTCCTGGTGCCTCTGGAGGCAAAGGAGGAGCTCGCAGGTCTTTGGAGGGAGGCACGGATCCAACAGGCCAGCCAGCAAAGCCTTGCAAATGCACTTTACAGCCCTGAGCCGACAGCTGAGCGCTTCAGAATGCTCTGAAACAGCATGTGCCTTTCAGCTGCCTGCCCAGAACCGCACACCTCCAGGCGCAGAGCAGTGCCCGGCTCAGTCCCGGCGGCAGCCAAGCTGCCCGAGGCTTCTCCAGCCAGCCCGACCGGCAGTGAGCAGCCAGCAAATGTCTTCCGAGCCCACAGTCAGTCGCTAAAGCATCCTTGCTTTCATGTAGACTTTGTCCAAAGCCTCTCCCTTTCTTTTGGTGCTATTTTCCAAAGTCTTTTCTGTTGTCATCACATCCATTCATTCCATAAATGTGCACTGAGGACCTTCTATGCAACTATCTCGAGCATGCTGGGACTGAGAATGTGAAAATAAATTAAAAGTGATCTTTACCCGGTTTGGGTGAGGGGAGCTCTGTACAGAAACGTGCGTGCACTGCAGTGTGAGGAGTGTTGTGGCTGAGCGGCCACGGGCTGCAGAGGAGGCTGCTCTCAAGTCCGTCTGAGCCCGGGGGTTAGGAAAAGGGGGTCCTACTAAGTCTTCAGATTTGGTAAAGACAGGAGATGGGAAAGGCATTTCCTGAAGGGATTTCCAAGCAAGGCAATCAACAAAATTATATGAATCAGGAAAAAAATGCATTTTAGCATATTTAAGTTATTTTTTTTTTTCATGGCTGAATTGTGGTTATCTTTTAACTGGGCTTAAATCACCGGTGGGGAAAAAAAATGAGAGCACCAGAAATATCAGAAGGAGGGAGGGAGGGGAGGAAGAGAGGAAAAAGAGCATAACTTATGACTTTGTTCTAATATCACACACAAGGGGGTCACCCAGCAAAGAAATGTGAGAGTACCCTTGCATGAGTGTAAGCGAGGTCAGGAATCTCAGCAAGTAGCAGTTCCCGGTTAATTAGTGGCCAAGACATTAAGACCGTGGCGTGCCCATCAGGGAATGACTTTGGCTCATGCAGTGATCTCCTTCCAAAATGTGTCGTCTTCTCATCCTGTTTTACAACTACATGAGGTTCTAGAGAGTATTTTTTACCAAAGCCACAAAGCCACCGAGAAGATGAGGCATCTAAAAATGAACTATAATCAACCATAAGTTAGGGTAGACTTTAAAATAACTAAAAGAGTGGAATTGGAATGTTTCTAACACAAAGAAATGATGAATGCTGGAGGTCCTGGATACCCCAATTACCCTGATTTGATAATTCACATTGTATGCCTGTATCAAACCACCACATGTACCCTATAAAGATATACAGCTATTATGTATCTGTAATAGTTAAAAATAAAAAATAACTTAAAAACAAAGCCACAACAAGGTAATGGAGAGGCTCAGGGAGGCACGACAGTGTCCACTAACATCAACAAAAAAGTGCCTCATTCGTATTTGTCTTCAACAATGAGAACAGATGTCGCCATCTGCCTCTTGAAAGACTCAGCTTTCTGTTCACCCAAAGGGGACCAAAAAGAAGTTGGGGACCACCAACCTTAGCAGTGAGTTGTGTGCTATGGAAAGTTAAACCCCAGCTCTAAAGATCACTTTTAATCCCAAACTGTATAATTCTCATATAGTCACTGTAGCAGGAAATTTTATAGACTCAAAGTTCACCAGGAATAAAAGGCTAGAACCAAACACTGTTTGCAGATGACAGGTGAGTCTTGTTTCCTCAGGTGAGGATACGGGAGCTGTAGATCTGTGGGGTGTAATCACCATAGAGAGGGCGTCTAGGATGAAAGGGACACTGGCAGATAATTTATTAAAATTCCATTAAGGTTTGGAAACCCCTAAAATACCTTGGTTGGGTTGAGAATCTGTCTTCCCTCCACCTCCACATTTCAACTGATCTGTGGCTAGAACAGAAATCTCCCTCCTGCTGTCCATATATCCCTCTGATAAAAACTCCAGCTCAAGTCAAAGTGCCATACAGACTGTAGCATGGAAAAAGTTCTCACTTCAGAAGAACAATTGTCTGCTGCAGAAATAAAGTAATGCCATTCCTACGAAATCTATAAACTCAAAACAGGGACACAGAACTAGTGGTTGCCAATAACTTTAACTTCATTTATCTATATTTGGCAAAAATTGTGCTGCAGCTGGAGATGAAATGCTGAGCTCAATAACTGCAGAGACGTGAGCTCCAAAACAGCAATTACTAAGCTGTGCTGCCTTGTGTAAGATTTCACTTTTATTTATTATATTTAAAGCAACTCTCTAACTCTGTACAGTACAGACGGCATTGTCTGTTCAGGCAATAGCTGCTCCTAAGAGCATGTCCACCTTGCTGTTTGTCCATGCAGGTGCTTTCAGGGGGGCAAAAGATCTCTCTTGTGGCCACGTGAACACAGCTTAGATGGCAGCCTCACCACCAAATGCACCTCTCCTTTGTCCATAATTGGAAGAAACTATTCTCATTTTCGACTCAAACTTGGCTTATCACATACTGTGCACAACTCTGATGATGCCTCTTTTTTTTTTTTATCAGTGGAGATATTGATAATTATAATTGGAAAGCTGAAGAAGAGGACTATAAATATCTCATCAGCTGCCGCAGAGTGGGGGGAGGAGAGAGGTGGCAACCTACGCCTCTGAAAGGGGCTGGTGGAGGAAGATGGATCTCACAGCCATTGTCTACCCAGCCCACATCTGTTTCTTATAGCGGGTGATGATTCTCATAGAATCATAGAAATTAGAGATAGAAAAGACTGATTAGGTCATGGAGCACAGCTCTCTGCCAGTGTAGGACGATTCTCTATGAGGAAGACGATCTCTTTGTTCTCCTACGAAGCCGCGATATTCACAAGTGGCTTCCCAACAGAGAATGGCTTTAGGTGGACGCCAGAGGTAGAGGAGTGGAAGCATTATTAGAAACCTACTTCTATAACAATAGTCTTTTATATGTTTATAAGACATGGCAAGACGGAATGTTAGCAATTCACAGAGCCTAGCACAAATGTTCAAACTCGATCAACTCAGAAGAAACTCAGATTTCCCGCCCCCCCCCCAAAAAAAAGGAGGAATAAAGAGCTGGCCGGGCAGTTATTGAAGTTATTTTTTAATCCAGTTCTAAAATTGTTTCCAAAAGTTGGACTTCCTGGGATTTAACACACCTTTTTTTTGTGACCATCACTCAGTGTTTTCATATAATGACAACCTAGCTCAACGTTTGAGCTAGGTTTTTGAAGCAAATTCCATCTCATGTGTTTGATGCTGCTTTTTGTCTCTGAAACTTTACTTTCAAAGCCCAGATATCTGCCTGGCCTTCAAATCTATCCCCTTATCTGCCTTGTTCTCGCAACACCATAGGAAACGCATCTGCCTTTGTGTTGACTTGGTTTCTAGTTCTGATTCACGCTGGCTCTTTTCTTTGGAGGAATCTTTAACGTGAGAAAATCTCCACTGTTTCACCTACAGTCTATGCTTTCTAATCAGTAGGAACTAGACCTTATTTTTTCTATCTTGTCCCTTTTCTTTTGTGTTAGGCAAGAACTCACATAACCAACTTCACACACATTCATGATATTCTGCTTATGACATATGACTCAGTAAACATCAGCTCACAAAGTGTGATTTAGCCTGGTAGAGGTACATGATCTGAAAGAGTGAGCGAAAGAGAATGCTGAATCAAATCTGGAACCCCAGCCAATTGGGATGAGAATTAGCAACCTCACTCCTTCCATCCACATGTAGCCTGTCACTGTCCTTTACTGAGTGATCGAGTCATACTTGGATCTGAAATATATATGTTTGGACACAGGTAAAGCACTTCTTTGCAGTTTCCAAAGGAAAGTTTCTTTCATGCAGTCTTGTTGGAAGGAGTAGCAATGACCCAAGATTTGTTGGTAATATTATTGTTGTTATTACCATCGTCGAAAGATATTTAATTAGAATCCGTTTTGTATGTGGCAGGTGAAGACAGTTGAATGGTCAGGTCACACTTATTCAACATTAAGTGATTTTTGAGCTTGTATCATACACAAAGCTGGGCTTGGAGAGGATGTAGAAAGTGGAGTATGGCACCGGCCCCATCCTTGAGAAGATCACAATATGGTGGGAGGGGCAGGGAGCGAAAGGCACCTCCTAATCCTGTATGTTGAGAGAGGTGAGTTCAAAGTGAGATGGGAGCACAGAAGGAGGAGTGGGTGACTTTGTCCTACTTTCTAGAAACTCCCACACTAGGATGGGTAATAGTTATGTGGACTTGTGGAGAAATGGTCTATAGAAGGAGGAATTTGTTTAAATATGTATAGATTTTGTGATAACTTTCAACTAGTGACTCTATAACCAAAGCCTAGAGAAGCAGATTACACTGGAGTCATCAGAAACACATTCCTTTCGGTCTTAACTCAGGAGTTGTCTTAAATCAGGACACAGAATAGCAACTGCGAACACCGAGTTTTGTCTATCTTGTCACGTACTGACTGAGTCACACAGGGTGAGTCGCTCATTTGCTTGCTCAGCAGGTTTTTGCAGGACTCACCCATGGCCGCCCCTCAATGTCTCTGAGGACCAGATTCCATAAAACAGGCATGGAGGTGTCTACTCTGTTGTGAGGGCAAATTCGATAACATATCTGACCTGAAAAGTCTAATTCCAATAAACTTGTGAAGAAATATTATTAAGTGATTATCTCCTAAATCTACAAATTTAATCCATTTCTTAATTATCTATGCATGTTGATACATAGTTAAAGACATTAAATTGATGTGTTTCTAAGTATCTTTTTTACCACTGTCGTGCATTTTCCATTCTCCCACAGATATTAATGTTTAGTTGCATCACTATGTGCTCGAGCCTGGGCAAAGTATTATGGATGATTACAAAGAGTCCCTTGACTAAAAGGGCTTAATTTGGGGAGACATGTTTAAAATCATATTTTTGATACTCTGGATTGGTTCTGTGTCTACTTCTGATAAGTTTCTTATGGAAACTTCGTTATAACAAACCATGTGGTCCTGCTAAGATCACTCTAGCCAGGCATGGTTACGAATGTCCTTTCACATCTGTGCAGGAATTTGCGGTCATACGTCCTTCTGTGAGTGGGCTGGGCTCTCTCAAAATGGCCTTGGAACATACATCCATCCAGACTACCAGGAAGCTCTGTGTTTACCACTTCTAAGAGATTCAGTGAAAGGTGCTGCTGCCTTCACCTGTCAACCTCCCAAGGGATTTCCCATCCAAAATCAATTTGTTCCTGATGTTTCCTCCACCCAGGAAATCATGCATGGCCCACAAACAGACTCTCTTGGCCTGACAAATAAGATTACAAACTGGCATCTTCTTGCTTTTCTTTTCTGTCTGCAGAAAACGCAGTCTGCCCTGAAGAATTCTGGAGTGTGGCCTAATAACATTCATTCTCTCCTCCATTTCCAACTTCATTGGCTTGTAAATAGTGCTTCTTGCCTCTTCCCTGTGTTTCCTCATCCTTGATTTTCAGGGTGGAAGACTCAACTCATTTCCTTTTAATAGTAAATTATTGCAAAACTACCAAATGGTTCTGCTCTAAGCGGACAGCAAGCAAAGCCGAACTCTGGCTGAGGTGACAGAGACGCTGACCTACCGTCCTGAGGGCGAGAGGCTGGGCCATTCTGGCAACTGCCTTGTGTGGTTATTTCACTCTTCCTTTACTCATCCTTTTTCTCAGTTTATGCTACTTTGCCAAACTACTTTGAATTCATGAAGGCAAGAGCCATGTCTGATTCATCTTCTAGCATCCCTTATACCCCAGCACTGTTCTGGAAAATGTCCACCCGATGCTTGAGAGGTCGTTTTGCACGGATCCAGCTGCCTTCCAACCATTGATCTTTTCGGGTCAAGTGCTGGGAGCAGCACAGCCCATGGCCAAGGGACAGACGGAGGCCAACTCATCCACAGTGAAGCTGGACCAGCACCGCCCGCGAAACAACAAAGACCAGCCACAAACAATGAATAATCACATCTTGAAGGCACATGCAATTCCAGAGGGTTTGCATTTTCACTCTTTTCTTAGACTATAAAGATTTGGGTGGTCTCTACCTGATGAACTAAGTTACTTCATAATTTTAGGCAAATTACTTAACATCTCAAAGCCTCACGATCTTCATTTCTATAATGAGATGGGTGAACAGCCTACATCCCAGGGACCTTTCAGATGTGAAATTCTTGATTATGCTTCTGCCAATGATCACTAAATAGTGACTGGAAAAGGTGAGCTGAAAAGCAAAGGTTTACGGTTTGATTCATTTCTAGAAAGAAATACTACAAATTTATTTTGAGCAAGGTGCCGCGCTGGGTGGTAGAGGAGTTCTAAGAGAGGGCATGACAGTGCTTTTCGAACTGGAGTTCCTTCTCTGAATGGCATCTTAAAATTATCTTGCAATGCAGGAAGAGACATGGGCTAGAGAAAAAGTGGTTCTTCAGCAGTTATGCCACTGCTGTCTCGTGATCAGCAGGAGCCGTGCATGGCTGCATCGTGGGCTTGTTAGGGTCGGGCTTTGCTGAGGCTGGATGGGTCTCGCTTCTCCCAGATAATGCTACTTCCCCTCCCCACTCCCAGCATGCAGAGACCTTTGCTCCAAACTTCATGCTGCTTCCTCCGGGTTAAGCAAGACCAATACTCTGTCTGGGAGGTGTTTTTCCCCTGCTTCTCCTGGTAACTACGACTGACCCCTTGACCCGCAGGTCATTGTGCCCAGAATCTCCACCTCCGTCCCTGGCTCCCGTCAGCACTATGCTCCCTCCTCTGTGCTCCCACCACCTGGGCTCTCATGTCCTTTTCAGCAATGCCACGGATCACAATTGTTTTTCAAGTGGAGGTTTCCTTCCCCACGCTCTGAGTTCCCCAGGGACAAGGGCTGCCTTTCTACTCGACCTGAACCTGACCTTTGGTGTAGGTGGGCATGTGTACCCGCTAGGAAAACACTTGCCCTTTGCCGGTACCCAGGCCAAGTGTGACAGATCTGTCAGGTGCCTTTATAACCCCATTGTTGAATAAGAAACAACCGCCTGTGCACAAGCCAGTCTCACGTCTGGGAAGCTGACATCACCTGAAACTCACCCCTCCTTGTAACACTAGAAGGACCTCGATGAAGACACTGACCTTGAGCCCCACGTCAGGGTGTCTGGCAGAATGTTCGGGAAGCCAGGGCAATCTCAGCCCACTGTTAAGGCTCTGTCTTGTCTCTGTCCCTTTCTTTTATGTGTTACAATGGCCAGCATGTCCTCCCGTGGGACTGTCCTCTTCCTGAGGGCAAGGATGGTGCCCCACCCAACGTCTTACATCATGCAGAGGCCAAGCAGACTGCAAGTGTCGAATTTATTATAATTGCTAACATGTTGAACACTGCTCTATGGGCTCCACGTGCCCATTCAATCCTCAAAGTGGCTCAGTAAGGAAATGCGGTGGTCAGGCCTCTCCAGAAACAGAGCCAATGGGTTTGAGAGACATATATACACGTGTGTGTGTGTGTGTGTGTGTGTGTGTGTATGATATATATGTATGAATGTATAATAGGTTATGTATAATAGATTTATATATAATGGGGGGTGTGTATGAGAGAGAGAAAGAGGGAGAGAGATTGATAAGGAATGGGCTCATGCAATTGTGGGGGCTGCAAGTCCAGACTCTGCAGGGTAAGACCACAGGCTGGAGACCCAGGGAAGGGTTCATGTTGCAGCTCGAGTCTAAAAACAGTCTGGAGGCAGAATTCCTCCTTCCTCAGCGGCCCTCGGTCCTTTTCTTTTAAGGTCTTCAACTGATTAGATGAGGCTCACCCACACCATGGAGGGTAATCTACTTTACTCCAAGTCTACAGATTTCAGTGATAATATCCTCTAAAAAATACCCCTGTGGCAACATCAAGCCTGGTGTTTAACCAAATATCTTTGTATTATGCCCTAGCCAAGTTGACACATAAAGTTATCCAACACGAGAAGGTACCATCTTTACTGTCACTTTTACAGAAGGGGAAAGGAAGGTTCAGATTGTTTAAGTAACTAGCCCCAAGTCACACAGTGATACGTAGCACAGTTGGGATTTGACCAGGCAGTTGTCCTAGGAGCTTGTATTCTTAAACTCCGAGCTATGCCACCTTCCTGCGAATTCCTGCACTGTATTCACTATTTTGCCATGAGGCTATATAATGGGTAACTGCTGAAAATGAACCATCTCTTCCTGACATTACCAAATGGGTAATGTTATAAGACAAATGTAGCATTGAGCCAAAAATGCAATTCCAAGAAACAGAGACCAAGTGGATGGCTGTGTACTTAGTCTGGTCACATGATACCAGTCCAAACATCCACCCAAACCAATTCGCTGAGCCCTGCATGGCTGAGAGGAAGGCACTTCTGCTGGAAGCTTCTGGTTCACCAGTTTGTTTTGGGTTTTGGTGTGTGTGTTTATGTACATTCTTCTTAAGGAATCTGCTTCTGGTTCTTTGGGCACATTGATGATGGAATTCTCTCTGTCACCATCTACAACTACGTCCTGCTGCATAGGCTGGAACCCTAAGAGTCTCTTGTGCCAGTCCCAAGCCTCCAAAATAGCTGTATGGTTAAGAAACCTATGGTTTGAACTGAGCCTCTGTCACCTACTAGCTAAATACCCTTGTACAAGTTAGTTAATCTCTCCAAGTTTGGGTTCCATCTATGTAATGAGGCTAATCAGAGCACCTGCCTGAGCCGGTCACCCTGGGGACTTCGAGGAATGATGCATGGAAAGGATGCAGCCCAGTGCCTGGCACAGGGGCGTGTTCAGTGGATGTTAGCCATTATTTAAAGGATGATTAATGCTTTATCATGAATATTTCCTCATCACAAACTTTTTTAAGAGAAAAACATGCCTGGCAAAGCAATCTCCCCATTAAGAATTTGCAATGGGCTGCAAAAAAGTCAGAATTATCTGAAGCTTGCCTTATTGAAACTTCTCCAGCTGGGTCTTCCTTGCTCATCCCATGCTGGCTTTGGGGGCCACTCCCCCAGGCCACCAGCCCAGAGTGAAACCCTTCACATTCTCTCTGCACACAGTGGCCATTCACTTGCAGGGGTCCATTCTTTGAATACGAAAGCGTGGCCCCAACTGGAGCCTGCACCAGGGTACCTGTGGGGACCATGTCCAGCCTCCTTGCCACTGCCCTGGTTCTGGCAGAGCAGCTGGACCCCAACTGCCCCACGTCTGCTCCGAGAGGAAACTGTCGTCAGCGATCTTCCACAGGGCACTGACTTTCCTCAGTCTCCTGCAGGAGATTAAGTGATTCTGTCTTCTGGGCTCTGACATCATTTCAAATGTATGAACATTGGCCCGAAGCTTAATAAATTTCAGCCATCGTACATTCTCAACTTTTGCTCGGGCTGTGGTGCCTCTGCTTAACAGAAAACAGTCACAGACCAGATGAAAGCAATTTTTCCACATGACACCTTCCACTTATTTTCCAGTCTCTGAGTGAAAGACGGCACCTCTCACCTCGCAGCTATCACAGAACGCGGGAGTGTGGCGTCTGCACGGCCCTCACAGGAAATGACGCACATTCCCCAGATTCCTCACAGGACAAGGGGCCTCCTGCTCCTGCCCCACATCCTACAAACACAGGAGGTGTTGGACGGCAGCAAGGGCAGAGACCGTCCAAGGTGTTGGTGTCGCTAGGGGTTGGACTCCCTCATAGACAAATCGATGTTGAGCACCCAGCAATGTAAGGAAATCCAGCCACTTGCTGGATTTGCAGCTGTGTCCGAGACAGCCCTGTATCAGCCCTCCTGAATCTTACCTTTCTTCAGGGATGCACAGTTAGTCACTGTGACTGTGACTGCAACACATGCTACGGAGGAGAAGGGGAGGCTGTAAGGGAACACAAAACCTGGGGCCTGGGCAGTCTGCGGGTCATTAAAGTCTGGCCTAGGAAGGGAGACTTTGGTTGAAATCTCAAGTGTGATTAAGAGACAACTTGCTAAAGAAGAATCCGGGGAGATTTGCAGACTGAGCTGGAAAAGATATGGTCAGCGGCAGTAGATGCATGTTGTATTCTAGGAACTAACCAGGTGCCCGGTGGCTGAGGTACACAAAGCCAGAACACCTGGGGCCTTGAAGGCTACATTAATGATCTTTGATTTTACCTATAAGGCAAGGGAAGCCACTGAAATATGTTTAAGCAAAGGGGTGAGAAGATCAGATTTATCTTCGCAAAGATTGTTTTGGCTGTACGGAGAATGAAATAGTGGGAGGCAAGAGCAGGTGAGATTCAAACAAAAATGGGCACATTCGTGTGCAGGCAGCGCTATTGACAACGGCCAGAGGAGGAGAGACCCGAACGCCCATCAGCTGACCCACACCCACGCAAGTGCGGCACGTCCACACCCGCAGCGGAATACAGCTCAGACGGGAAAAGGAACGCACGCTAACACATGCCGCAACATGGATACACCTTAACATCCTTGAGCCAGTAACAGAAGTCAGACACACAAGGCCACATACAATATGATTGCAGAGCAGGCAAATCCACAGAGACAGAGGTGGACTGGTGACTGCCAGGGGCCGAGGGGCGGGGGGAACAGTGAGTGACTTCAATGGGTACGGGTTTACACCGGGATGATGAAGACTTCTAGAACCAGACAATGGCGACGGTTGTACAGCATGGTAAGTGTACTTACGGCATCTCTGAACTCTACATTTCAACACAGTTCAAACAGTTGCTTTTATGTTATGTATATTTCACCGCAGTAAGAAAAGAGAGCAAATGAAAGAAGAGCAATGAGAAGGCTGCAGGGGTGATTCAGGCAAGAGCTGAGCGCAGTGTGGCCAAGGGCGTCAGGCAAGTCTTGACCATCTGATTGATGGAGCAGGTGACAGCTTGGCAGGCTGGGTTCTCATCAAGTGGGGACTGCAGCATGCAATAGCAGGAAGCCCAGGGAGCTGGACACCTGGCACCAGAAAGTCAGCCACGGGGGGAGGGCAGGTTTCCTGCCAGGACGTTGGCTGAAGCAAGCCCAGAGGACCAGTGGCGACAGGGGCCTCACCCACAGAAAGGGGCCCCACTGTGCAGCTACAGAAGATGGTTGCTATGTCAGAATGGGTCCCAGCATCACCAGATCTTCTAAGAAGCTCAAAATAAAGATTTTTATGTGAAATTTCCCAATTTTTAAAAGTAGCAACTCATTCAAAAGCTTTAAAACATACTTGGGCCGTATAAAATATATCATACTAGGCTTGCCATTTTGCAACCTCTAGCGTAACACACTCTAAAATTTATAATGGCATTAAACCAGGCCCCTTGCCTTCAAGAAGTTTACAATTTAGATTGGGCATGGTGGCTCACGCCTATAATCCCAGTATTTTGGGGAGGCTGAGGCAGGAGGATCTCTTGAGGCCATGGGTTTGAGACTAGCCTGGGCAACACAGCAAGACCTCATCTCTACAAGAAATTAAAAAGTTTGCCTGGTGTGGTGGTGTGCACCTGCAGTCCCAGCTACTTGGGAGGCTGAGGAAGGAGGAGTTTTTTGAGGTTACCGTGAGCTATGATGATGTCACTACACTGGGCAACAGAGTGAGAACTTGTCTCAAAGAAAAAAAAAGGAGTGGCAACCAAAGCCATAGGGATCAGTGTCAGATGAGCGGTGGAATCCGAGCTGTGTGGGTGCTGAGGGAGGAGAGAGCAGTGAGTTGACACAGGGTCAAGAACAGCGGAGGCTTACAGAGAGAGGGTATAAACCAATGCAGCATGCACACGCATGCATACGCGTGCACACGCACACACACACTTACATGCAGGAACTGGGATGCGTACACAGAGATAATCGAGGCCGAAACTCACACACATGGAATGAGACAGGACCCAGTGCCTGGGACGGACACACAGGATTGACCCCAAGGAACAAGGCGAGCAGAGAGTGACTGAAACCAGGTCAGAGCGGCCAGGGCAGGACAGCCCAAGGAGCCTCCCTCTGCCCTGTCTGCCTCCCCGTCCCCTATTGGTGGGGAGGGATTCCTGCCCTAGGGTTATGCACATGGCCGAACACATGACACACGACACTTGCAGCAGTCCATTAGTCATGTATACTCACAGCCCAGGGGAGGAGGACACACAGGCCATGCAGGGCCATGTGGGGGTGGCACCCAGGAGCAGAGTGAGCACCCAGGAACTGTGGGAGGCCTTTGTAGGACCAACAGGGTGGGGTGCCTCCGGTTCCCAGGGGCATGTGAGTGGCTTTTTTGAGTAATCTGGCAAGTTAGCAGGAAGTGAAACCTGTTAGGTTGAGGACAGAGAGTACAATAGGGGACCGAGCTGAGTTAGGAGCCCTTTTCACTGAGTAGGGGGCATATGTCACAAAGGCAGAGAACTCACAGCTAGGCCTTTGGGGTCCCGTAAGGCTCAAAGATGTCGGCCGGGCGCGGTGGCTCACGCCTGTAATCCTAGCACTCTGGGAGGCCGAGG
>CM052437.1:4197679-4253057 GCA_028533085.1 Varecia variegata
AGTGCCCCCGGGTCCGTGCCCACGCTGCAGCCTCGCCGGCTCTCCCCCAGCCAGTTCAGGCCTGGCCTGTCCCACAGGGGGACAGTGAGGACTCCAGGAAACCTGTTCTCTCCCTGCCCTTGCTCCACACCACCACTGCACGTGGACGTGCAGGTTGCTTATGTTGCTAAGATCAGTATCACCAGCCTGCAGTGAGCAGGGCTCTCCAGTGCCCACAGAACCTGCTCGCCTCTGTTGCTGCGTTTCTTCTACTCAGCAATCCTCACAGTAGGTGTTGCAAACTCCATCTCACAGATGAGAAAATTGAGTTCAGGGAGGTTAATTAACTTGCTTAAGACCCAACTGTGAACAAATATCAGACCAAAACTTGGCTTGTAAGTCTTCGGCCTGAAAGTCCAGTGTTATTTCCCCAATACCACCCCTTCCATCCAGGAAAACAGGCCTTCCCATCTCTGCCCTGTCTTCGCCCGATAGTGTGAAAACTCTGTGTCCTTTTGGTCAGAGGGACAAAGTGCTCCAACATACTCATGAGAAATGTCCTTCTGTTGCTTAACAGATCACCTAGCATTTGACTGTACATCCCAGTAGGTTCTTAACTGGAAAGTGTCACAGACTATTTCCTTTGTAAGGTCTCCAAGCTGGAAGCAAATCTTCTAGAGTTCAGGGACCATATTATAAGAGATGGTGTGTATGTGTACATGTGTGCATGTGGTATGTGTGCATGTGTGTGTCCATGTGTGTTCTGGTCCCTTTAATCCTAAAAATACGTGTCCTATAGAAAAACACATCACATGCCTGTGATAAATGCTTATGAAAATAAAATTAATATGAATTCACTTAAATTTCACAGATAGCACTTCTTTTGGCCATTCAGTGCTTTGGGTAGAGCCAAATAGCCTAACTCCAAAACGAACAAGCTCGTGGGCGTCCTCAGGGAATGTTCTGGTTCACTTAGGGAAAGGATTCACCTCTGACCCGGACAATGAAGTGAGGTCCCCTCAGTCTGTGCAGAGCATGGGTGCCCATGGAACAGAAGTCACTCTGGATTCAGTTTTCAAAGGTCACGTCGGCTGCTCCTATCCCTGGCTTCTAGAAGATGACAGGGGAGTTGGGTTTGTAAGGAGCAGGGGGTGCTGAGCCACTCCTCCTACAACCCTAGCATCTCATGTCAGGGGACTTGTCTTGCAGGGACAAGCTAAGGCATTTGTCCACAAGGGCCAAGGAGATGTCAGTTACCAAAGCTTGACATCCGCCATGCAACCCACGCCGCCACGGCCAAGAGTCGTCACGAAAGGAGCCACAGTGGAGACCTGGGAGGACGAAGGCGTGCGAAAAGGAAGCAAGCAACAGAAGACAAAATGGAAAGAAAGGGACGTCGGAAGCCACAGGTAGGCTCAGAGGTAGAAGATAACCACATGAGTTGCTGAGAACCTGGTTGAAGCTCACACACAAGTGCTCTTCTTGTTCTGCTCTCAGTGAGTCACTTGTCATAAAAGTCACACCACCGACTGTGTCCTGGAAAGAGGAACAGAGGCACACGGCAGGGGGGTTTCAAGTCTCTTCCACCAACTAAACTGCCTGGCGCTGAGCAAGTCACATCGGTTCTGCGACTCAGTTCTCTGTCTTCACGGCGGAAACAGTCACTATTCCACAGGAGCCTCGGGGGGATGAAATAAGATGCTGTGTGTGAAAGTGCTCGGAATATTAGCTGAATGGGAACGTGTGCATGTGATGGGAACAGGCGTGTTTACTGAATGAAAATAACAAGAATTCACAGTTTTGAGCATCTTACCATGTGCTTGGCTTCCCTGAAGAGCTTTACAAGTATTATCTGCACAAAATTACTCCATCAGGAAGGAAATGTTATTATCCCCATTTTACAGTGAGGACACTGACTTGGAGAGAAATTTAGTGACGTGGCAAAGGTCGCACAGCCAGGCAGTACTGGAGAGGCAGCCCGGAAACAGGCAGTGAGATCTGCAGTCCACGCTTTAGCCAAACGACGACAGTAAGGAGGAGGAGGAGGAAGAAGACATACGTCTCATGGACGATCTTCTTTTATCCCCACAACCAACCCTGTGAGGTAGGCATCGCCATAGCCCCATTTCACAGGTGGGAAAACCGAGGGCACAGAGGCTGGTTCAGTTGCACTAGAGGCACAGAGGGAGAAAGCAGACGGGGTCTCAGGAACCACAGATAGTCTGTTAGGCCTGAGGAGCAGCACAGGGGTGTGAACAGGAGAACGGACTTCACAGCCAGACTTCCTAGGTTCAAAGCCCAGCTCCTTCACTCACTTGCTGTGTGACCTTAGGCAAGTCACTTCCCCTTCCTGTGCCTCAGTTTCCCCATCTGTATCCCCAGGATAATAATGGCGCCAACTGCATAGGTGGTTGTGAGGGTTAAGTATGTTCATAGACACGGCTGCCCTGAACCTGCCCCCGGGGGTCCGTGCCTACACTGGCCCTTCAGAACAACCCACGGCAAGTGCCCTGTTGCCTCAGGCCTGTGTTGTCATCACGGCCAGGCGGGAGTGACGCCTGGGACATGAGCCAGATAAAGGAAGTCGGAGCGAGATCGTGACAGGTTCAGCCCAGGAACTCGGGGACCTGACGGTGACAGAGGGGCGTGGAGGGGCCCTGGAGGGTGAGAGATGGCAGACACAACTAAGACCACCGTTTAGAATCCTCTTCCATAAAGCCAAACAAACAACCAAGCAGTAAATGAGCAAGCACTCACCTGGGAACCCGGGGTCAGGGCCTGCACCTGCCTGTTGTCCCGAGCCTGGCCCACCGAGGGACCTCTGGACGATGAAGTTTCTCCTTTTTCCTCTTCCCCACAGGGCCAGGACCTGAAATGAATCAAATGAGACAGTTCAGGTGAAAGTGTGTTAGAACCTGGGAGCGCTACGGAAGCAGCCGTCGCCTTCCCGGTGGAGAGAGCACTGGACTCCGTGAGCCCACCTGGCCGGGATTCCAAACTGTACTTCAAGAGAGATTCTGAATCGGTGACCCTGGGTGTCTGTGTCTGGGGGCAGAGGCTGAGGATGGCTAGGAAGAGGCCCAGATCTGTGTTTTTAGGACATCCTCAGACGATTCTAAAGGGAACTAGTGATTCAGCTCGGTGGTTCTCAAACGTGCGTGCGTGCGCCTCAGAACCTTCCCCAAGAGCGGCTCAAACACAGGCCCTGCTCCCAGAGCTCCCGATTCGACCAGCAGGTCTGGGCTGTGCTAGTTTGCTCGGGCTGCTGTGACAAAGTCCCACAAACTGGGACGCTTGAACAACAGAACTTATTTTCCCACAGTTCTGGAGGCTGGAAGTCCACGATGTAGGTGTTGGCAAAGTTGGTTCCTTCCAGGGCTGGTGAGGGAAGGGTCTGCCCCAGGCCTCTCCCCCCGTTCTGTTAGTTTTCCAGCCGTCTGTGGCTGCCCTGCATTTGCAGACGCATCACCCCAATCTCCGCCTTCCTGTTCGCATGGCATTCTTCCTGTGTGTGTGCGTGGGTGCAGGCGTGTGTGCATCTCCAAACTCCCCCTCTTACAAGGACACCAGTCATATGGGATCGGGGGCCCACCTGCTCCAGCGTGACCTCATCTTAACGAGTCACATGCAGCCACCCAACTCCAAATACAGCCACACTCTGAAGTGCTGAGGCTTTGGACCTTAACATACCAGTTTTAGGGGGACACAGTTCAACTCCCAGCACCTACCTCGCCTTGCGAGTAACTCACAGCCCACAAGCCCTGATGGAGTCTGGATTGTTGTGTCAGCGAACAATCCGCAGCACAAGGATTTCTTTCTCCTCACCCCATTCAGCTCCCTCTAAATACACACTTCTTTGCTGTTGTATCTTCGCCCCTGGACTCTTGCAAGTCGTCTGGCAACAGAGCCCCGGGCCTCCCAGCACGACTTCTCAGAGGGGTCTCCTGGCAGTGCCCACCTCTGGGAAGGCACCATTCACGGCTCCGTGGTGCTTTGTCCCTCCCAGAACCTGCCACTTCCCGGAGCAACTGCCTTCCCCTCGCAGCTATAGAGCTGGAAATCTGCGGTTACCATGGTTAATATTTCTGACTTGATTGGCACCACCAGTAATTGAACGGCAGTCTCTGGAGTGCAACACGCTCTATTCATTAGCTCCTATTGTGTTGGGCCATTGCATCAAACCACATTATTTTTCTGCTTAGCAAAAAAAAAAAAAAGAAGAAGAAGAAGAAGGAGAAGAAAGGAAGAAAGAAAAGGCAGTCGTGAATACAACGCCGTGTTGCCATATGAGATGTTGCAGTTTTGCTTCGAGGGCGAAAATCATTCTAGACGGAATGTAATGTTGTACCAGCGCTGGCCCCATCAAGAATGGTGAGATGTAAAGTGAGAAATCTTAATTTTGGTGGCACAGTCACACAGAATCAGCGCTCGAAATCAAAACTAGCCGAGTCCCAGTGTTTGTGTCATGAAGGCAACTGCTTGTTTGTTTACCCTCCTGTCAACATTCACGGAGCCATCTCCGCAGCCGTCTCCCGCACGGCTATTTATACCCTCCTGCTTCCCGGCACTTCGGAGATCTTTTGTGAGCTTGTGGGAGTTTTTATTGGATGAATTAATAAAAAGGGCATGGGTTGGTAAAGTTCTTGGATTTTTATCTCAGGCTTCTATTTTTCATAATCATGACAAATGTTTTGTTTGTGTTTAAGCTGGAGATGCTTCGCTTCTCTCCACTGGAATTCCACTTTTCTTCTCGTATCTTTCCTTCCTCCCGTACCTCACCCACAGTTCCCGGAGAGGTACTAACATCAGACTGCACATCTACGCAAACAATCACGTCTTAACCCAGAAAATGCAAAAATGAGAAAAAGTGGGGGTTTTGGTTTTGTTATATTTTTAACATTCCAGCATTTAATTGCAAAACTATTCTGGTTTTATAATTTCTGGCTTAGCTGATGGGAAATGGTAAGACTCCAGAACTGAGCATAAACATCTTTGACTCCTGGACTGCGTCACTGAATGCGGAGAAAACAGCTCTACTCTACGGACTAACACCATGCAGAGCCTCCTTCTGCTCAACACTGGCCCTTCTCTGTGCAATAATACTATTGGGGCTCCTGTGGAGTCTCTCTTCTTCACATCCTGCCTCAACTTACCCCTCCAGCTGTCCCTTCCCTGTGTTTCTTAATGTACCTGTTTGGCGCCTTCCTACAGAACACCCCTCCCATGCAAACCGCATCAGCTCTCTGCCTACCTCCCTAACTTGGTGTACGGCTAACTTCCTAAAACAAATTGTATTTCACTTCCTGAGAAAGTTGGCAATGTTAAAATTATCTCCCAGCTAGAAAGCAGAGTTGAAAAACTCAAAGTCGGAGGACCACAACCACACACAAAGCTTCGTTTTTCCAGCACTAGGTTAAGAAATATGAGTCTGGGATCTCCACGGCCACCAGCACTGTCTCCCCACAGGCTTCCCCACTCCCCATCACCCTGCTCCGGAATGTTCCTCAGGCTCCAAGGCTGCCTGGCCCTGAAGGCATGGTTGCACTTGACTTCGCCGTTGCTGCTAAATCCAGCGAACTTAAATTCACCCAGCTGGCTCTTCAGTTACCCAGACACCAAGGTCCCCCCATGGTCCAAATCCCTCACAGCCACACCACACGTGACTTTGTTCCCCCCGGTAAGGCTGATCTCCAAAGCACTTATTTCTGTGTCACAGCCTCACGCCCAAAAAGCATCTTTCTGGAGGTAAAAGCCTCATATGGGTTGCTTTGGCTCCTCCCCTTCACACATCTAAACTCAGCCACACTCCAATCCCAGTTCGAGTCCCTGTGCCCTTGTTGAAGGCCTCTCTGCCTTCGTCCCCACACCCACGCACCCCGGGTCAGCCCTGCACAGCCCTGCGATGCCTGGGCCACGCTAAGTCCGTCCAGCTCCTCTGAAAGCTCCTTGCTGGCCAACTGCAGGTGCTGTCCTGCCACGCACCATAGAGCACTGAACACACAGCGGGTATGTACTCAGCAAATGCTTTAAAATGCCTTAAAATCTATCTGTGTAATAAAGAAAATAGATACAATGTATTTTGCTCTAAAAGTTTCTTCCCAACACAAAATGAAATTGCTCTTCTCTTTAACTTCCTAGGAGTCAAGCTGCATAACGTGCACTTCCAAAGTCCAGGGAGGCTTGTGGAGTGCTCCCGGGGCACCATCTGAGTGCTGCTGGGAAACGGGCTACCGATTCTCCAGCCCCAGGGTCAAGTTACAGAAGGACACAGGACTCTTCCATGCTTGGCCTGTCCCCAGCTCTAGGCTCTATCCCCAGTAGGCTCCATCTCACTCCCCAGACACGACAGCCCTAACCCCACCTTGACCCTGACCTCTACACCCCCTGCCCCGTGCTCTCATTCACAGTGCAAGGCCAGCTCTGCTGTCTCTTCCCTCCTCCACCCAAGTGCAGCATGAGGCATCCTCATCTCCTCTGGGCTCCTACAGCCCTTTGAACTTGGCTTTTCATTTTGTTTGTTTGCTTTGCTGTTCCCCTTCTGTCTACACTGAGGCTGAGTCATCATTTTGCTTTCCTCCCAGGAATTCCTCCTGTGCCACAACCTCTCACCCCCTTGCCCTTGAGTTCCTCAAATACCCAACTTGGATCTTCAGTGGAAATCTGCGATCAACACAGAAGCAAGTCAGGGCCATAAACTCACCCCTGGCCCCGACCCGTCTCCCTGACATAAAAAGCACCATATATAAAACCGCAGAGCACAAGATCAGGAAAATAGTAGGTGCTTTAAAAAAGGCTAACAGCTTTCCTTCTTTCTCATGTAGGACATGTGAGTTCTAACATGATGAATTCCCAAGTATTTTCAATGATAATAAAATATTTCCAGTCCAAGTAGATATTTCAATGAGATCAGTTTTTCTAAGAGCTTAGCATTGGAAAAGGCCTGGAAAATGTTACCATAAAAACTCTCTGGGCTTTTCCTGTGTATTCTCTGATTAACTCAGCTGGGAACATGAGCTTCAAATGAGACTAAAGCCACAGGTTTAGTTGCAGTCTTGACTTCTTCCCTCTTCGGCTAAATGCCAGTCCCAGCCCGGTGCCTGCCCAGAGTCAGGGCTCTGAAGAGGATCTTCCCTGAGAGCACAGTCCATCCCTCACCTTGACCCCATCCAGAGAAGTACAAGTGACATGGTCAAAGTGACAGCCAGCGCCCTGACCACAGTTCCAGCCTCTGCCCAGGGCTGCCTGGACCACACTGGGCCATCAGGTGGATGCTGTCAGCAGAGTATGACAGCAAGGGGCAGAGGATGGGAGGCAGAAGGTGAATGACTGGCCCTCCAAGAGGGGTTTCAGGATGCTGGGCAAAAGCGCCTGCAGGGCACTCCGTCCCTCGTCCCTCGTGTGCACTCTCTGCCTAGGCAGTGGACTCCAGGTGCCGGGTCTGACTGGGAGGGCACTTCCTTTCTGAGCTCTCTTGTGGAGTGTATTCCAGAGAAAGTTTGGTCTGAGCTCAATTCTAGATCTTCACTCCTTTCTGACACATCACTGCATCATGCTACTGCACTTGTATGCATACAAGTGTGCAATGTGTGCCCACGTGCATGTGCACACACACACACACACACACACACACATGCTCTTTCCTCTCCATCTAAGCACCACGCTCTTAGAGTTCATTTTTCCAGGGTTGACAGCAGGTTGTCCAATACGGCCCTGAAAATATTCATTATTTCAAGGAAAATAGACACAGAGCTATTATAACTTAACTTCAGCAAATAATTTTAATTCATTAAATCAGAGTTTACCAAATCTCAGCTAAATTTTGATTTTAAAAAATTATTTATATATGTGCTGTTTCCAAAAACAGCAATTCGACGTGGATCTAACAGCAGCGTCTTCTGGTGACTCAAGTATTACTTCTAAACCAGTGCTCTGCTACAGGTCATTTAGTTGGCACACGTAATAATAACCGATTCTCTATTATCTGTTTTATTTCACCTTTTGTAAAGGTTTTAACTTCCAGATTCTCACTCTGGGTGTTTCCAATATCTACTCAGCATACACTGAGGAATCTAATTAATTTCAATTTTATTCAAAGTTTGAATTTAATGTAATGCTCAGTTTAAAAGGAAGATTATGTATAAATCATAATTTATAATGCATTCTAAAGTAAATTATTGTCTGGGGGTTATTGTTTAGTAAGCTACTTTTTCAGTATATTAAAGAACATGTCAATGGTCAAATCAACCCTCTGGGGAAGGAAAGGACAGGGCCCCCCCCAGGCCAGGGCCGGCCCTGCCAGGTCCCCTGTCTCGCTGAGCCTTGCAATCATTGAGGGGTGGGCGTCCTGAGGAAGGCGTTTGGGACCTTGTGACAATCTAGATATTGTGCTCGTACCCAAATCTGTCCCGCGAGCTTGTGTAGGTCTGTGTTTCCCGTGTACTCTGTGAGAGGCGCAGAAGATAGTGAACATGCTGGGAAGAGTGAACGGCTGGTCTTTTCTATTTAAGGGAATCTCAGAGCACATGCCATAAATTATCCTCTCCTCGGTTTTCTTTACGCGCACTGAGGAGGCCTCGGTCCACCCTCCAGCTGGGTCTCAGGGGCGGCGTTGGTCCCAGGGCTCCTAGTCTGTCGGGTGTTTGGTTTACTAAGGCCACAGCCAGACAGGGAACTGGTCACCCCACAACAGCAAGAACAGAGTGCTTTTTATCTTAATTTTTTTAATAAAAGCATACTTTGAGTTTCCAAGATCCCAAATTTTACTGAACACTCTAATCTCCAAAGACGCAGTCTCTGTGAGAACACTTTACCAGCATCCTCCATGCCTCTTCCTTTCAAGAAGTGCTCCTTCCTCAACTCCCATCAAGGATTCTATTATTTTCTCACAAAAGGTAATTGTACGCAATTTTTTAAGTAAACAAAAGAGTCTCCTAGCTTGGTCCTTTCTCATCTGGAACTCAAAATGGGGAGAGAGTCGACATCGGACTAAGCCACAAACGGCCCCCTAGGTGTGCCCGTTCTCCTTCCTCAGTGCAGCAGCACTGTCCAGACTCTGCAGGGCTCCCACCCTGCAGCCCGCTGCTTCCCTGACCCCCAGCTCTTCTTCCCCCTGGCTAATATTCCCAACACGCAAATAGCTGCGTTTTAAGAACAGAGCACAATTCTCGTCCTCAGTTTGACATACTAACCTACTGGCCAAGATGTATTCTCGGGACAGCTTTTTAAAGTCTGTCTGCAAACAGCACTAAGATTAAACACATCTCCCCAGCCTGAAAACGGGGACGGCGCTTCTTGCAAAGAGCGGTTCGGCAGGCCAGGAAGATCACAGCTTGGGCCAAACACCATCGGCAGGTCTAGACAGCCACTGCTCTAACTCTGGACGTAAAGGCGATTAGTGAAGCCAACAGTGGTGTGATTATATATCCACCTATTATGGACGCAATTAAGTAAGTGAGATGTATTTATGAATTCAAAACAGCTTAGTCATTCTTTAAACTCAGAGTTAAAAATCCAAACTGAAAATATTCGTATAGTTTCTCCTTTTAAGATACAAGGTTTTATATGATGTATGTGAATGAAATATATTTTCCAAAGTGAGAATAGTTGCTTTGTATTTAATTAGAAAATAACAGCATTTTTGTGGCTGCTGAGTAGTCTGCGTAGATAGACAGAGTCTAATTGAATCCCTTCCTCCACTTTTGGTTCTCTGTGTTCCAAGATTTCTTGTTTATAATCCTATTGCTGTATTCATTAGAATATAGAAATGCTTCTATCTTGGCCTGACATTCACTTCTAGCTGCATTATGGGTGTGATTAAAAAGAAGAAAAAAGCCGCTAACTAGGCGAATGCTTCCCTTCCCACACTGAGCCTATGGTGGCAGCACATATGTTAACTCTTTCTAGTTTTGGATGAGAGTGGGTGAGCATGAGACTTAGTGCTGGCCACATTCTGTCCTTTCTTTTTTTTTTTTAGCACAGCAAATTGATCTAACAAATATCTTCTTTCAGTTGCACGATGCTTCTGTAGGTAAAAAGAGTAACAGCCTATCATTTTATACCAAAGGGAAATTTTTACATGAAAGAAATCACCACTGTGAACATTTAGAATGGAGTATTATACATCCAATAAAATTAAGTCTATAAAATGAGCTATATACATTTATATTTAAAATAACAGAAAAAAATCTTATTTTTAAAATTATTTTAACAGTAAAAATGCAAAATATTTTGTAATGATACACAGTTGAGATTATGCCATATATAGAATTCCATAATGTTTATATGAGACTTTATGTGCATGTGCATATCTATCTACACATGTAAATATGATTATGTCTAGTGAGAAGATCAGGGTGACTTTTAATTTTAAAAATATGTTCTTATAGATTCTGAATTTTTACAAGGACATCATATTTTTATAAGTAAAATAATCTTGTTAAAAATCACATTTCAAATAAAACACATTTATTTCAGCATTCCCTTTGGCAATAAAGGAACAAAGCAATATTGCCTTGTTCTCTAATTCTGGGGATAGTTTAGCTTTTCAGTTATTCCAAATAATAATTCACAGGTAATAAAAGGAAGAGATATTTCCCAAGAGGTTTAGGAAAAGCCATTCTTCCCTATGACTTATGACTTTTAAAATTACACTGCAAAATACACAGCAGAGGGAATGACCAAAGCCTCCGTTGCTGTGAACATGTTCCTTTTCCACACTCTGCTGGATTGTGGTGTATTATAAGCAGCCACTATAAAAGAATTGATGCTCTATTTTCTTGTTGCCACAACAATTAGTTGAAAACTGAAAGGCTCAGTCGATTCAACATGCAAGGACTTACTAGATGCCACTCATGAGTCCTGCACTAGGTAAATTGAAGGTGCCGGGATGCAAAGGCAGGAACGCTAGAGGACCTAAGGATCACACCAAAGCACTTTCGCCTGAGACTTTTGAAATTAGTATTTCCTTTAGAAGGTGGATATTGTTCCCTAAGGATTTGAGCAAATGAAGTCATTGCACGAATGTGCACATCTTGGCTTAACAAAACCAACCTCCTCTAGTTTGCTTTCCCTGGTTCCCAGAGAGCTACCCAAACCAAACAAACCTCAAATCCTTGACCTGTGTGTGTTGTTTTGTTTTGCTTTTCCTTCTTGGGAAAGTGTCCTCTGTTCAAAGTGCATGATAGAAAGTATCCCAAATATGTCCCCAGAGAATCTGACCCCACATTCCCTGTGTCCCTGCCCCTGCTGAGGTTGTGATCTTGCCCTCTTCTCTCTGCATCTGCCTTAATTCACCATCAGCTGGAAGGAAGGAAATTAGTACAGGCAGAGAGAACAGTGAACACACTGTAATTTTTACAATACACCAACAGTAATATGGTGACAAACAGTTCAGCAGTGTAATTCAGCGCCTCCAAACACTCAAGTACAGTGGAGAACAAGATCTGTATTTCAAGAGCTAACAAATGATTTAGGGCGCCATAGGTACTCAATAACTATGTGTTGAATGAAAAACAAACAAAAGAATGAATGAATGTGTGAATGAATGAAAGCAAATAGTATTTGAGGAAATCCAGTGGGGATTTTTTTCTAATACGTTTTTCAACAAAGCTCTTTATATATCTGTTGTGAACTGTTTTTTTTTTTTTCTTTACTCAAATATCTTTATTTCAACTCATAAGCCATAAAGAAATTTCAAGTAGACCACAAGATACAACACAGCAATAAGGTTATATGGGAAGAATCACTTTAAAAGCCAAAGTAAATTTTCCCAAATACATTTTATTAAAGAGAATGGAATAAAGCATTTATAAGGTTGCTAGAAGATTCTGCATTTAAAATGCAAGTAAGTTCTTCAGAAACAAAAGTATACTGCTAACTCACCCACCTTTTACATATGTATTTTCCAGTACAACATAGCCCAGTGAATACCACATTTAGAATGGCAATTATAATGGTGTATGGAAAAATAGTATAATTGTGGAATTTTTGCACTCTAAATTCTCTCTTTGTAATGTAGGGAAAATTAAATAGCAAGAGCTAAAACAAGTGATGTAGTGCGTAAGCTACAAAGCAGGCAATCTTCAAACAAGCTCTGAGCTATATTTTAAGTATCATTTGAAGTATTTAAATATTAATTCCCCCTATCAAATTATATAAATGCAGAAAAAGATAAATTAGATTTGGCACTAGAATCAAATAGAAAAAAACAAAAAAACTGAAAAAGCTCTTTTATATAGATTCAAAAAGACTTTTTACACTTGCAATCCAGGTACTTGTTAATTTTATCTAAAACAATATAAGAGTTTAGGTATAGTTTCTTTAAAAATATGCATATTTAGGGATACCCTGGGTCAGAAAAATAGGCTTTGTTTAGATAGAAGACACAATTGAATGCTAAGGCTTTCCCAACTAATGTCATGTCCATTCAGCCCAGCACTTAGACTTTATAATATAGTTTTCTGTAAAATACCTTACATTACATTAAAATGTGAACTCATAAATCAGAACTAGGATAACTTCAGCAGCAGTACCAGTGACATTTCAAATATCCCAAATTTCCTACCTCATCATAGGCGTGATAAATTCAACCGAGATAGTAAGGTTTATCCAGATCTTAACTAAATATGGGAATGAAAAAATTCGCCCTAATCTTAAAATAATTTTAAAGGAGAGAAAATAGGTGATCCTGATTATAAAAAATAATACCTGCTCATGTAAAAATTTCTTGAAAATACAAAAAGAGAAAAAAGAAAAAATTATCTTTGATAGGTTGATCTTTTCCTTTTAAAGTCACACTGGGGGATTATACTGTACACAATTTTGTATTTAGTTTATATGTTAATTTAACATTGTATCTTCAGCACTCCCTGTGATATTAAATGTTCTCTGAGGACATAAATCACAATGTATTTAACTGTTCCCTTACTCTTGGAGGTTAAGGTGGTTACCAGTCTTTTGAGATCGTAAGTAACATTGTAGTGAATGATAACAGAAATGTTATGTTATGCTATTAAATTAAAAGCACAACATGCAACTGGGCACAATTCAATCTGAATTGAATTTGTTTTAGACAGCAAGATTATTATAAACCCTGATTCTACCCATTCCATTTTTTTATGATCCAAAAACTTAATGACTGAGGCTTTGAATGCCTTCCCTGTTCTCACTGCTCAAGTTGCTGGAGGGTCCAGAGCAAGTATGGTCCGCCGCACTTCACCAGGCGGTCACTCAGATTCATGTGAATACAGTCACCAATGTGTTAAAAGTTCGCCTAACTCTTGTGGCACCCAACTCAGCCTTTTCCTACTTGTACATGAGAATTCAATGAATATTTTCCCAAAAAGTCGACTAAAAGCTAGGTAACGGTGTGAGCATCACTCTCCCTGCTTGCTGGTCTAATGCCACGATCAAAAGGGATGAATGACCTATATTTAGCACAGAGAGGAAATGTATACGAATTCCTAATGATCACCTTTTATTTATACATAGTTACTTACAAACTGTCAGCCAAGAGAGGCCACTTTATGCCTCAGCTTAAAACAGGAAAAAAAATATTAAAAGGAAAAGAACGAGAGGAAAATAATAGTGTCCTAACAAAGAGGTTTATTTCCTCTGCAGGCCAGCAACCCTCGCTGGGTTAGCTCAGAATTCCAGAATGTTCTCCCTCATGTCTCCTGCTTGTCTACAGGTGCTTCTGCCATGGGCAGTAGGGAAAAGTGGGCTCAGAGTCACCTCTAGCAAGTCAGGGATCCACCCAGGACTAACATGTGTCCCCTGGCTCTGTCCTCAGTGTCCTTACCAAAGCAAATCACAAGCCCACAGTGAGCTCCAAGGAGGCAGAGCTCATTTCCCCATGTGTCTCGTTGGGAGAACCAGATGTTGGTGAGAGTTTTCACACCTACGATAGAGAGCTAGAACCTTGCCAGGAGCCAGCATTGCCTCTGTCTCTCTACAGATGCTGGGATTTCCTTTTCCCCACTTGATAAAGGAGAGGTGGACTCCTCCTCTCTGGTGTGGTCTCAGCTACTTGGTTGCTCAAATACTCCCAACAGTGGTTCACGGCCAGGTGTTTTGGTATTGTATTGACCTGGATGGTAATAAATCAAGGCCCAGAGACAAGGAGTTAATCGGTTAGGCATTACCGTGGTTGCAGAGCAATGGATGTTTTAGGAGAAGGTTCTACAGTTCAGTAGAATTCAAACCCCAGCTCTGCATCACAATTAGATGGATGATGTTGAAAAGCACGCACCTCTGTCGGTAGGAGTGGACTCCAGGTCAGCTCACACTGGAAAATGAAGATAGCTGTTGATTCTCTTGGCATCCTTCCTTTCTCTGTGATTTACACGATATTCTCTGAGGACCATGCAGTTCCTTAAGAAATAATAATAATATGCCTAATCACAATAATATAATAACAAAGACTTATACAGTAGTAGTATTAGATGCCAGACAGCGCTCTAAGTACCTTTCACATACAGTTGGCCCTCTGTATCTGTGGGTTTCATATCCGTGATTCAACCAATCATGGATCAAAATCATTTGCAAAACATTGCATCTGGGCTGAATGTGCACAGAATTTTTTTTCCTCGTCATTATTCCCAGCCTAAACCATACAGTTTAACAACAATTTGCAGAGCATTTATACTGTATTAGGTATTATAAGCAATCTAGAGATGATTTACAGTATATGGAAGGATGTGTGCAGGTCACATGTAAATACTGTATCATTTTATATCAGGGACTTGAGCATCCAAGGGTTTCGGTGTCTGTAGGGGATTCTGGAACCAAACCCCACGGACACAGGGGATGACGGTATTATTTACTGATCTTCACATCAACATTTTGAGGTAAGCACTACTGTTTGCCCCATTTCAGATGAAGAAACTGAGGCACAGGGAGATAAAATAGCTTGCCCAAAGTCACACAGCTAGTAATTAGGGGAGACAAAATTCAGACCCCAGCCATTTGGCTCCAGAGACCCCAGTCTCTTTCACCATACCAAGATGCTCCGGGTATGTTGTCCATAACTCCCAAGATAAACACAGAAGTTTCCCTGTCTCCACTGACAGTCACAGACCTTGCCCAAGGTCACCACTGTGAGCACCGAAGGAGGATTTGAACCCGAATTGAACACAGCTCCGCAGCCAAGGGTGTTTCCACTCTGTCAAGGCGCTGCTGCCTTGACTGCCCTGAGACCTCAGACCACGTTTGCTTTTTTCCCCCTGGTTATATTTCTAGCAGTGGTGACAACGTGTTTCTTCCCACACAGCCTCTTTCATTTCATTTCACTCTCCAGACCTCTTATACAGAGCTCTATTGCTTACTGCCTTTGACCTTGCTTTGAAGACCTTTGTCTACAGCGGATTTTTAGCTCTCTTCAGGGAAGCTATTTAATTCAGGCTCTCTCCCCTAAAGAAACTTGAATCCCTGAAAGCTGACACTCATATTTCCTGTTACTGACTAAATTCTGTGTTCTCCAAGTGCTAATTGCCCTTGAGATTTCCTAGCAGGCTTAACCCCGAGCTCAGCAGATTAAAACCTGCCTTTTCCCAAGTGAGATCTGCCCTTGGCAGCCCCTGCCACGTGGGAGCAGGGGGGATCACCCGTTCCTCTTCTCCGTGGGCAGCTGGAAAGGGCCTGGTCAGAGGGAACAGGACAAAAGGTAGTCAGTCTCCTTGGGACAGAAATCCCAGAGCAGCGCCCTTTGATGAGCCGTGCAGTAACTGACTGACTCTCGATCCAAGCTTTACCTAACATGTCTATTTCCTGATTGAAATTTGGAGCTATTTCCATCTTTAGGAGCTGTTGATGAATATGTAGGATGGCTAGAAGCTAAGCAGATAATTGAATTCACAAATATTTGCTACAGGACTATAATTTAATGGGAGCATTATAATTTACTAAATACCATTACAGTGGCATCACATCCTATTAATCAAAAAAAAAATGAAAAAGATGCATGAGGCAATTTTTCTTTATTATTCATAGTAGTTTTTATGGGGTGGTTCCCTCTGGAGTAGAATGGATGGAATCATTTTAGCTTCCAGATTCAAATACTTTAAAACTAAGTCAAATTCTAGTTCCTCCAAATTCAATTCATCCAAAATCTAGTACCAGCAAACTGAGGTCCAATTTCTAAATGTCTCCTTTCAAACATCACATTCATCACAGAGTTTTCAGCTATCCAAAGAACCTTCTATTTTTGTAAAGCAATAAATAATAAGAATTATGGATTGAGGTTCATCTACATGCCAATTATATGGGGCTGGATGCATTATATAAATATATGGGGGGTGTGTTCTAATATGAACAATGGTCTTACATAAAAGTATTATTATATCTACATTTAGAGATGAGAAAATAACAGCTCAGAGAGATCCCGTGTCATCCAGTTAGTTGGTAAGGTAGCCAAGCCTGGGGACCTAGCTCTGTCTGCCACTAGGATCACCTGTTTCTGTGGGGTTTCTCCAATGGAGACAAAACAGCTAGTGTTTTCCAAGATGCTGCATGAACCCACTCTAATTGGTGACTTCCTGCCGACATTACTGATTAATGACCAAAATGGTGGAGCTCCAAAAACAAAACTGGTAAAGCAGCCAAGGCGGCAGGCCATCTTCCCCTCCCCCCCCCAAGCACCAGGGAAGGGGCAAAATTCTGTTATCTTCCTTCCGAGGGAAGAGTTCTCAGATTTGTAAAGGAGAACCACTTGGAGATGCAACTATGTTTAGCCATATTCTCATCTGCTAATATTTACAGAGCCATGCACTCTTAAGACAGAGCTACTGAGAATTTTCATCATTCAATTTAGAATCGTCAGTGTTCTAAATACCTGCTCCCTGTTTCCGTGGCAGACTTAGCGTGCGTTCCTCGGCAATCTGCTTCCACGGCACGTCGGGAAGAGCACATGCCACGGCTACCGAGCTCTCCCGCAGCCTCCTCGACTCCTCTCCTGACACGTCTCGGCCTTGAAAAAGTGCAGGCCACATATTTGGGGCAAGGGTAGCATATTTTGAACAGTGCTAATATCCAAACAGTGACAGCCAGAGTAACACACGTTGCCTGTCCAAGGCTCCACGTCAACGTGGAAAAATGCACATTACACACGGTTTCTCAGGCCGCTCTAACACAGTATTAGAAAGAAGGTCCAAAAGAAGAAAGGGTCACATTATCGGTAAAATTTACACCGCTACAGCTCTGCCCCAACTCCACAAAGCTGGAATTATGTCCCCCTGAAAAGTTCTCTTCGTCCTGGAAGACCTCAGGGGGGCCTGTATGAACTTTCATAAGCAAGTCCTGTCAAGCACGCACAGGCCACCAATGTCTTCCTCTCCAGTACCAGACACCTTTATACAGAGCTGCTGCAGCCTGCACAGGAACAGCGCGGACGGCCCCTGTCACGGCCTCCAGGGTCGGCAAGTCCCCAAGACCACCCCAGCCCAGGCCCCGGAGCCGGGGCATCCCCAGAATCAGGGAATCGCCGGAGTCAGGGCATCCCAGGAGTCGGGCCATCCCAGGAGTCAGGGCATCCCAGGAGTCAAGGCATAGCAGGAGTCAGGGCATCCCAGGAGTCAGGGCATCGCAGGAGTCAGGGCATCGCAGGAGTCAGGGCATCCCAGGAGTCGGGGCATCCCAGGAAATACTGAGAGACACTGTTTTAAAACTCTGTCACTTACGGTGTCAGGACCCAACATCTCCCCAAGAAAGGAGCAGCCATCAGCCCCTCTTGGCCAGGAAAGGAAGGACGTTTCACATCCATCCAGTAGTTCCCACTGCAAACCCCACTCCCCCAAGCCCCTCCAGCACGGACACCCACCAAAGCAGCGCCTCCTTGCACACGTGTCACGTCGCTCCTCTCTGAAGCACATCACAGAACACGCACACGTGCTCTTCCTCATCTGCCCCCACCCTTCATCCCGCCACCGTGTGGGCTATTTATCTCTGCTCCTCAATTTCCACTGCCGTTAGCCTGGGACACCACTTCCTGAGACTCGTGTGGCCTCGTGGACTCTGGCAACAGGTTCTGAGGCAGCTGGCATCCCTGGGGACCTGCCCCGTGCGTGAGAGAACACCCTGGCCAACTTAAAGTCATGCTTTGGCACAGTCTCTGGGCCAGGCTGCCAGGTGGCCCTGACTACCCCCTGCATAGCTGGAGAAGAGCCCTTGAGGACATGACACAGGAGAACTCCCCACTCAGGAACACGCTGCCCTCTCCTCGCTCTTGCACGGTTACTGCTTTACCGAGATCACTCTAGAAGGCCTGTGTGGCAGGCACTGGGGTGAGGACAAGGGACCAGCACATCTAGCAAAGGGAAGGGCCAGCCCACAGATACAGGTGAAACTGTAGAAATGAAGGTGAAACCTAGAGGCTAAACGCATTTTAGGGACAGAAACTGATTTAAACCCAGCTCTGCTGCTGACCCCTGCATGCCTGCAGGCAAGGGGTTTAATATTTATGTCCTCGGCGTCCCCATTGGTGACATGGCAGGGCTGCACAGATGACTCTTAGATCTTGTACAGCTTTGGCATTATCTGAGGCCCCAAGATAATGTCTTTAGAGTGACAGAGATAAGACGAAGTCGTGTTTGGGGGTGAGTGCTGATGGTCTCATTTTATGACAATGAGATGTTTTGAAGGATGCAAACGTCCAGGTGTTAATGAAGAACGTCATCGGCAACATATTCAGACACAGACTCAGGACAGGGGTAGGTTTCAGATATAAATTTAATATTGAACTTGAACCCAGCTACTGTCTCAAGTATAAATGGGAATTTGAAATGTGAAAAAGGTGGACTTTCAAGGCGACAGGGAATAATTCTTCAGCAAATGGCATCAGGTTATGTGGAACATGGGAGAGGAAGTCAGGTCTTTGGCTCCCTTCTTGTTTCAAAATTTTTCCAACAGGATCACAGATTTAAAAGTGAAAATATTAAAGAAATGTGCAAGAAAGCATGAGTGTGGTTTTATAACCTTTAGGCAGAGAAAGACTTTCTAAATATGCCTGAATAATAAAAAAATACACATAAAAAATTACACATTCAATTTCAAATACGGGTTTTATGTATATAAATATGTTTATACAACAGTAAAACAACAAACATTTTTAGACAAATGGCAAAGTAGAAAAAGTGTTTTCCAGGCGTGTGTTAACAAAGAGCTGACGTCGCCACTGTGCAGACACCGACGCGCCCACGTCAGACAGTTCTGGGGCCTGTTCACCCCGTATCCTCCGCGAAGGTGAGAAAGTGTGCCCTGGAGCTTTGCAACGGATAAGCCTGAAGACTGAAAGAAATTTTCCGCGGAAACAACGCCTTTGGAACACGTTTAGTGAGAAAGCTGCAGTTGCTCTCCCGGCAAGGCCTAGACATGCCATGGTGCGGTGTTGGGGCCAGTGTGCCCACAGGAGGATGGACGGAGCCCAGGAGGGCTGCAGGGAAGAGGATGGAGAGGTTGAGGAGAGAGGGCTGAGCAACATGGGGAATGCTTGGGCCAAAGTAGAAGAATAAATCTGGGGCAATTCCCCGACACCGGGACTAGCCCGGAGACTTGCAAGCAGCAGGAAATGGGAGTCTATTGCTCTCACATAATGTGCACACACCGTCCCCAAACTTTCGCCAGAGTCTGCTGCCTCCTGTCCATGAGTCAGTGGCACTCCGAGAGCGCAGACGTTGAGCGTGGCCACACCTGTAAGGGAAGGAGAAGCAGCACACACAGGGGGTGACGCAAACAGTGGGTAGTGAGACTTTAGGGGCAGCAGGAACACAGGTCGGGAAGCGGCTGGGAGAAACGCAATCATCCCAAGTCCTCAGCCTCAAAATTGCCAGAGATGTTGTTAAGAATCAGTAAAAAGAATCCTTATCCAAACCTTAAAGGATGAGATGACTTAGCTAATTGTAAGAGTTATAGACATTGAGCGGCAGAAACCAAGTTTTCGTATGTAAAAAAGTCTTCAACCACACTAATAAAAAAATCCAAATTAAAGCAAAGATATTCTTAGCTAGTATCATTGTTAAAATCCAGGTATATTTTGGGAATAGTTTATGTATTTCCACCAGTAAGAGTAGAAAGATCTTGCAATACATGAGGCATCACATAGAAACTTCAGAAATGTGAGACATTAGCAGTGGGGTTAAACTAATTCTGGGCCAATGTCTGCTCATATGCACTTTAACAAAGCTTAAAAACAGCCTCAAGGGACTTCTGCTTTCGGAAATATGGAGTAGACATACTTTTCCCTGACCCTCCACGAAGTGCAAATTGAGAATTACATATGAAAAACAAAAACCCACAAGAGGACTCTAAAAGGCAGAGAAGAGGGCAGACCAGGCAGGGACCTTGGGACCCAGAGACCCCTGGGTTTTCATTTTGTTTCACATATTCCACTCTCAAGCTGAAGAAGTTGGCAACACAGAAATGCCAACAAGTACAGACAAAAAGAGCCCTATGCCCTCTCACCAGAGGTCCAGGAAAGGGTCAGCCTAGAAAGGAAGAGACTTTTTGACAGTACCTGCTCTATTCCAGCCAGACACCACCCACGCCCACACCAGCAGGGGCCGAGTGTGGGGCTGGCCCGCCACCCTTTCTGGGCTGTGGCCAGGCACCCACAAACCCTGGCTGGGGTGTATGGAGGAGGAGGTGCTTGCAGGCAGTAATGAACCCGACCCCCTTCCTCAACTCCTGCCAGTGGCGACAGCGTGAGGAGGCCTGACTTCCACCCCCACCCCTGTGAGTCAGTGCCCTGCCCCTTACCACCGGGCTGGCATCAAAGGAGGCCAAGAGAAGAGTTGGGAATTTCTGCAATGCCCAGTGGTAAAAATGCCACCCGCACACAGAGTCAGCAGAAGTTACACGACAAGCAGTCATGAAGCACTTCCATCCTCGGTGTTATCAGCGGAGGCCCAGCGGGGAGCCGGGAAGTCCACCCCCACTCAGGAAAGAGAAGCCCCTCCCTGCCCAGGTGTCGCAGAGGCTGAGTGGGGATCCTCGACTTCTATCCCCACCCGACAGGAACGAGGCAGCGTCACCCCCCTTTCCCTGGAGGAGTATGCCAGAGGAAGCCAGGTAAAAGAGAAGATTTCAATAAAATCCAGAGTCTCATAATATTAAAAACGTCCAGGTTTCTGTCAAAAATGACTCAACATACTAAGAAATAAAAAGATTTCAAACTGAGTGAGAAAAAAAAAAAGTCAGTAGACTCCAACACCAAGATGACAGAGAAATTGGAATTATCTGACAAAAGATTTTGCAGCAGCCATTATAAAAATGATTTAAAAAGCAGTTATGAGCATGCTTGAAACAAATTAAAAATAGAAAGCTTCAGCAAATAGATAGAAAAGAAACCAAATGGAAATATTTGAAGTAAAAAATATAATAACTTAAATTAAAAAACCCAATGGATGTGCCCAACTGTGAAATAGAGGGAAAAGAGAAAAAGAAATTCGTGAACTTGAAGGCAGAAGAACAGAAGCTACCCAATCTGAAAAAGAGAGAAAATCAACTAAAAAAAAAAAATGAACATATTCTCAGGGACCTAAGGGACTATGACATAAGACCTACCTTCCTGCCATCATCTTGGGGTGAACAGTGTGGGCTGAAATAATACTTGAAGAGATAATGGTAGAAAAACTTCCCAAACTTGGCAAAAGGGACAAACCTATGTATGCAATAAACTGAGTAAACCCCAAATAGGGTTAATGCAAAATAAATAAATAAATCCAAATAAAGACACAACACAGTCGAACTTCTGAAAACTGCAAAGAAAGATTTTGAAAGCAGCAAGATATAAATCACATCTTACCTATAGCAGAAAAACAATCTGAATGACAGCGATGTCTCTTTTTACAAAAAGGAAGCCAAAAGGAGGTGGCACACCATTTTAAGTGCTGGGAAAAATAATCATAAACACAGAATCCTGTACTCAATAAAAATATTCCTAAGAAAAGAGAGGAAAGTCAAGACATTCTAGATATTAAAAAAAAAAATTAAGAGAACTTGCCATCAGGAAATCTATCCTAAAAGAATGGCTAAAGGAAATGAATCTTGGAACATCAGGAAGGAAGAAGCACAGAAAGAGTAGAAATCTGGATAAATACATTTTTCTTCTCTTGAGTTTCCTCATTCATGTTTGATAATTGAATCAAAAATATACATATAACAGTGTTTGATGCTGTTCTAAATTTATGCGCAGGAAATATTTAAGGCAATTATATTATTATGGGGAGTGGTAAACGGATGTAAAGGGAGGTAAGATTTCTTCCCTTCACTCAAACTAGTACAATATTGACACTTGAAATAAGCACGTATATAAATACATATATAGTTGATAGACAACCAAACAGACTATCAGCAAAGATGCAGATGAGCTCCAAAAACCATCAACTAACAGAATCTAATTGACATTTTAAAAAACACTCTTCCCTCTCCTCCCCCCAAAATAGCAATGTACACATTCTTTTTAAATATTCACAGAACATAAGCTGAGATAGACTATGTCCTGGACCATTAAAACAATAAACCTCACCAAATTTTAAAAAGTGAAATCAAACATAGCATGCTCTCTGCCCACAATAGAATCAAACCAGAAATCAAGAACAAAAAGATGGCCAGGTGTGGCGGCTCACACCTGTAATCCTAGTACTATAGGGGAGTCCAAAGTGGGAGGATTGCTTGAGGCCAGGAGTTCAAGACCAGCCTGAGCAACATAGGAAGACCCCCCCCCATCTCTACAAAACATTAAAAAAAAAAATTAGCTGGGCGTGGTGGCATGCACCTGTAGTCCAAGCTATTCATGAGGCTTAGGCAGGAGGATTGCTTGAGCCCAGAAGTTTGAGATTGAGATTGCAGCAAGCTATGATGATGCCACTGCACTCTAGCCCAGGCAACAGAGCTAGACCCTATCTCAAAAAAAAATGATAAGAGGACCATCTAAACATACTAAGAGAGTAAATAACATATTTCTATACAGTCCATGGGGTCAAAGAGGAAGCCTTAAATGGAATAATAAAAGTATATGAAACTGAATGAAAATGGTACAACATAACAAAATTTAAAATGAACAGCTAAAGCAGTGTTGATAGGGGAATTTATATCATTGTGTTTGCTTTAGAAAAGAAAAATTTCTTAAGTCATTAATCTAAGCCCCCACTTCAACCCAGGTAGGGAAGAACAAAATATACCCAAAGCAAACAAAAGAAAAGAAATACTAAAGAAAAGATCAGAATTGAAAATAGAAATGCAACAGAGAAAATCAGTAAAAACAAAATAGCTGATTCATTAAGAAGATTGATAAAATTGACAAATTTCTAGCAAGACCAATGAGGAAAAAAGAGAAAAGTAATAAATTATCACCATCCAAAATAATGGACTGTCACTACAGACCCCACAAATGTCAAAAGCATATAAGTGAATACTGAAAACTACCCTTTATCTATCAGTTTAACCAATTAGATGAATTGGACCAATTTCTCAAAAAGCACACATGACCACAACTGACCAAAAATGAAATACTTAATTTGGAGAGCAAATAAAGCAATCAAGTGGGCAATGTAAAATATCCCAAAAAAGTGGAATGGGAATATTCTATATGTTACTGTATTAATGTCAATATTCTGGCTGTGATATTGTACTGTGGTTTTAAAACATATTGCCTTTGGGAGAAACTGTGTAAGGAACACATGGAATCCTTTTGCACTATTTCTTACAACTGCATGTGAAGCTACAATTATCTTAAAATAATTGTAAAAATTATTTGCTTTGTAAAACTTTTGTAAAAAAGTATAATAAATGAAATGGAAATAAAATTTAAGGAACATTTTAAAATACATTAAAATGAAAGATTAAAAAAAAAAAACCACAAAACTAGGATTTGGGGCAAGATGGCAGACTAGAAGCAGCCCACATGCTGCTCTCAAGGAGAGGATCAAAAGTTGCAGGTGGATGCCCACATACTGGTGGGCCTTCTTGGAGATAGCACAGTGAATCACAGGAGAAGTGATGGGGACAGTTGGTGAAGGATAAGGTGACAGGGTGATCCACTCAACAAAATTGGAAGGTACCTGGGAGAGGTGTCCACACATGAGGAAGGACAGAGGAGAGAATCCTGGGGCTCTGTTTCCCCCATCGACACTGAAGCCCAAGTGTGAGGGATCCCCCATCACTGCAGACCTCCAGGCTGATCAGGGAGCTGCTTCAAGCCTGTGCAGAAACATTGCACTGGAGATCAGGGACCTGGGGGCTTCCTTCCCAGTTGCAACTGACACCATTCTGAGCTGTCAGGTCCAGATCACCTGGTGTACACAGGGCTCGGCTTTACCACAGCCGCCTCCACATCATCCCAGCCAGGCCAAGGATGAAGCAGGAAGAGTAGACATTCTCACATGCCCCATGACTAGAAGCCGAGCAACCCTCTCTCCCGTCTGGGATTCAAGCAGAACAGGCATCACCAAAGTCACATGAGAAGAAGGCCCGCAGCCACTGCCCCAGTGGGACCTGGGCAGGGGGAAAGCCCTGGCTGCCTGATGGCCCTGCACCCTGGCTCTATGGCCCCACTCCCACAGCTCCGATGCTGCTGTTCAACCCCACGGTCTCACACCCATGGCTTCAGTGCTGCCCTTGTGGCTCCCACCCGCTGCCTGGCAGGTGGCTCCACCAGGAACCCTCTAGCCACAAGCCTCCATCACACCTGGACCTGAGTGGAGTAAATGCCTGCAGCCCTGAAAACCACAACTACTGCCTAGTAGCTTTGCCCAGCTGCCACTGCCACAACCAGAGGGAGACGTGGGCAGAGCAATCTGCCACAATGCCAGCCTCCATGGAGGGGGCCTTACCCAGCCCCCAACCTGAACTTCCAACAGTGGCCTGGGGAACAAGCCATCACTCTGTACAAAGATCATCCAGCACCAGTTTAGACTGTGACAATCACAGGCGAATGGGACAATGCAGAACAACTCTATTACAGGCTCTCAGCACATATGCCCCTCTCCTACAAGGTCAATTTTCTGGAATAGGTCACTAAAGCACCATCTAGGGACTTCTTCTTCTTCTCACTAAGTTGAAGAGTTCCCAGCAAAGGAGAACATGTGTGCCACAAACTTATCTGCCCTAAGCTAAGAGAAGAGGCTTCAGATGAGAAGAAACCAGTAAAAGCACTCTGGCAACATGAAAAGCAAGCTAGTTTGACACCCCCAAAGGATCACAATAGATCTACAACAATGGACACCAAACAAAAGGAAATCATTGAAAAGTCACAAATGGAATTCAGAATATGGATAGCAAATCAGATGAATGAGGTTGAAGAGAAAGTTGAAAACCAACACAAAAAAGTCAGAAAAAAATCAGTACATAAACAAAAATGTTGCTAAAGAGCTGGACAACATAAAAAAGGATATAACAGAACTTTAAAAAAATGAAAGAGTCATTTAGGGAATTTCAAAATACAGCAGAAAGTTTCAAAACCAGGCTAGACAAGCAGAAGAAAGAATTTCAGAGCTTGAAGACAAGGCTTTCAAACTAATTCAGTCAGTCAAAGATGCAGAAAAAAGAATAAGAATGAACAATAACTGAGGGAAATATGAGACTATGTGAAGTGAGCCAATATATGGATTGTAGGTATGTATCCCTGAGGGAGAAGAAGAAAAAGCAAAAAGCATAAAAAATCTATTCAAGGAAATTATTGAAGAAAACTTCCCTGGTATCACCAGAAATTCAGATACACAGATACAAGATGGTGATCAAACACTGAGAAAATTCATATCACATAGGACATCTCCAAGACACGTAGTCATCAACCTGACCAAAGTTAAAGTAAAGGAAAAAATTCTACAAGCTTCAAGACAAAAGCAATGACTAACCTACAAAGGAAAATCCATCAGGATAACAGCACACTTCGCAGCCGAGACTTACAAGGTAGAAAGGACTGGGCCCTCATTTTGAATCTTCTTAAACAAAACAACTGCCAGTCAAGAATTTTGTATACTGCAAAACTAAGTTTCATAAATGATGGAGAAATAAAGACTTTTCCAGAGAAGCAAACACTAAGGGAATTTGTCACTACTAACCTATCCTACAGAGAATATTCAAAAGAGCATTCATTATACATGGAGCAGCACAATAAATATCCACCAGTGTAAAAATCTCTGAAAGTTAAAGTTCATGGCTCTTATAAAACAACAGAACCAGAGGGAAAACAAAACAACAAGGTATTATCCAACATAATGAACAAAATATTATCCCACATCTCAATATTAACAATGAATGCAAATGGTCTTAATGCTCCACTTAAAAGACACAGAGAGGCTGAACAGATGGAAAAACACAACCCAAATACATGCTGTCTCCAAGAAACACATAAGGATTCACACAGACTCCAGGTAAAGGGATGGAAAAAATATTCCATACAAATGGAAATCAAAAGTGAGCATGTGTAGCCATTCTAATATCAGATATAGTAGACTTTAAATAAGCAATGGTTTTTAAAAAAGGCAAAGATGGTCATTATATAATGGTAAAGAGAGAAATGCAACAAGAAGACATAATAATCATAAATATATATGAACCTAACACAGGAGCTTTCACATTCATAAAGCAAATTCTACTAGATATAAGCAAAGGAATAAACAATAGCATCACAATTGTTGGGGAGTTCAACACTCTACTGACAGAACTGAACAGATCATCAAAGCAGAAAATCAATAAAAAAAACACTAAACACAAATGGGACTCTAGAAAAAATGGACCTAATAGACATTTACAAAACATTCTACCCCAAAGCTATTGAATATGCATTCTTCTCACCAGCAGTGGGACATTTTCACAGACTGATCATATCTTAGGCCACAAAACATGTCTCAGCAAATTAAAAAAAATCAAAATCAGACCGTGTATCTTCTAATACCACAGTGGAATAAAACTAGAAATCAATTCCAGGATAAACACTCAAATCTACACAAAGTTATGGAAATTAAACAGCCTACTGCTGAACGATCCTTGGGTCAATGATGAAATTAAGATGGAAATAAAAATATTCCTCAAACTTAATGACAAAGGGGACACAAGTTTAAAAATCTATGGGATACAGTAAAAGTAGTCCTAAGAGGAGAGTTCATAGCCTTAAATGCATACATGAAAAAAGAGAAAGATCACAAATTAACAACCTAATGTCACATTTCAAGGAACTAGAAAAAGAGCAAACCAACCCCAAAGCCATCAGTAGAAAAGAAGTAACCTAAATAAATAAATAAATACAAAAAAATCAATGAAATAAAACGTTGATTATTTGAAACAAATAAATGAAATTGATAGACCACTAGCCAGATTAACCAGAAATAGAAAAGACTCAAATATGCTCAATCAGAAATGAAAAAGGAGACATTATAACCAATACCACAAAAATATAAAATATCATATGTGACTACTATGAAAACTTCTATGTACACAAATTAGAAAACATAGAGGAAATGGATAAATTCCTAGAAACACACAACCTCTCAAGCCTGAATCAGAAAGAAATAGAAATCCTGAACAGTCCAATAATGAACAGCAAAATTGAAGCAGTAATAAAAAAATCTTCCCCCAAAAAAGCCCTGAACCAGACATATTTACAGCCAAATTCTACCAAATCTACAAAGAACAGGTACCTATCCTACACTAATTATTCCATAATATTTAGAAGGAGAGAATCCTCCATAATTCATTCCATGAATCCAGTATCAACTTGATAACAAAACCAGGAAAATATAAAACAAAAAATAAAAACTACAGACAAGTATCTCTTATGAACATAGATGCAAAAATCATCAATAAAATACCAGCAAACTGAATTCAACAGCACATCAAAAAGATAATTCACCATGATCAAGTGGGTTTTGTCCCAAAGATGAAAAAATGGTTCAACATAAGCTAAGCAATAAACTTGATTCACTACATAAACAGAAACAAAATCAAAGACTATATGATCATCTCAATGGGTACAGAAAAAACATTTGATAAAATCCAGCACCCTTTCATGATAAAAACCCTCAACAAACTAGGCATAGGAGGAACATAGCTCAAAATTATAAAAGCTACATATGACAAACCCACAGCCAACATCATACTGAACCGGGAAAAGTTGAAAGCATTCCGGCCCAAAACTGGAACAAGACAAGGGTGCCTACTGTCACCACTTCTATTTAACATAGTACTGGAAGTCCTAGCCAGAGCAATCAGGCAAAAGAAAGACATGAAGGGTATCCAAACAGGAAAGAGGAGGTCAAACTACCATCCCTGTTCACTGATGATATGATCTTGTATCTAGGAAACTCTGCAGACTCCACCAAAAGACTCCTAGAATTTACAAATTCAGTGAAGTCTCAGATTACAAAATCAATGTACATAAATCAGCAGCATTTCTATACATTAATAACAGTCAAACTGGGAGTAAAATCAAGGAGTCAATACCATTTACAATAGCTGCAAAGAAAATAAAGTATCTAGGAATATACTTAACCAAGGACAAAAAAGATCTCTATAAGGAGAACTATAAAACATTAATTAAAGAAATCATAGGCCGGGCGCGGTGGCTCACGCCTGTAATCCTAGCACTCTGGGAGGCCTAGGTGGGTGGATCGCTCAAGGTCAGGAGTTCGAGACCAGCCTGAGAAACAGCAAGACCCCATCTCTACTGAAAATATAAAGAAATTATCTGGCCAACTAAAATATATATAAAAAAAATTAGCCAGGCACGGTGGTGCATGCCTGTAATCCCAGCTACCCGGAGGCTGAGGCAGTAGGATCGCTTAAGGCCAGGAGTTTGAGGTTACTGTGAGCTAGGCTGATGCCACGGCACTCACTCTAGCCAGGGCAACAAAGCCAGACTCTGTCTCAAAAAAAAAAAAAAAACAAAAGAAAGCATAGATGACACAAACAAATAGAAAAATATCCCATGCTCATGGATTGGTAGAATCAACACTGTTAAAATGTCCGTATTGCCCAAAGTGATTTACAGTTTCAATGCATTCCCATCAAAATACCATTGTCACATTTCACAGATCTAGAAAAAATAAATCTAACTTTCATTTGTAACAAAAAAGAGCCCAAATAGCCAAAACAATCTTAAGGAAAAAAAAAAAAAATCTGGAGGCCTCACATTACCTTACTTCAAATTATACTACCAGGCTATAGTAACCAAGACAACATGGTCCTAGTATAAAATAGACACATAGACCAATGGAACAGAATCAAGAACCCAGAAATGAAACCATCTACCTACAACTAACTGATCTTTGACAAAACAGACAACAACATACACTGGGGAAAGGAAGCCCTATTCAATAAGTAGTGAGGGAAAAACTAGCTAGCCACATGCAGAAGAAGGAAACAGGACCTCTAGCTCTTACCATACAGAAAAATTAATTTAAGATGGATAAAAGATTTAATTGTAAGGCATGAAACCATAAAAATTCTAGAAGAAAACATAGGCAAACTATTTATGACTAAAACCCCAAAGGCAAATAGAGCAATAATAAAAATAAATAAATTGAACTTAATTAAATTAAAAAGGTTCTGCACAGCAAACAAAACAATCAACACAGAAAATAAATAACCTACAGAATGGGAGAAAATATTAGCAAACTATACATCCAATAAAGGGCTAATATCCAGCATCTACAAAGAACACAAACAAATCAAAAAGAAAAAAACAACTCCATTAAAAAGTGGGCAAAAGACATGAATAGAAGTTTTTCAACAGGCTATATAAACACATGAACACATGAAAAAATGTTCAACATCAGTAATCATCAGGGAAATCCAAATTAAAACACAATGTGATACCACCTTATCCCTGTCAGAATGGCCATTATTAAAAAGTTAAAAACAATAGATTCTTGCAAGGGTGCAGAGTGAAAGGAATGCTTATTCATTGTTGGTAGGACTGTAAATTAGCACAACCTCTATGGAGAACAGTACAGAGATTTCTCAAAGAAATAAATGGAGACTTACAATTTGATCCAGCAGTTTCACTACTGAGTATCTACCCAAAGGAAAAGGAAAAGAAGTCATTTTATCAAGAAGACAGCTGTGGTCAAATATTTATTGCAGCATAATTCAGAATTGCCAAGATGTAGGATCAGTTTAGGTGCCCATCAATTCATGAGTGGATTAAGAAAATTAACACACACACACACACACACACACACACACACGCCATGGAGTACTACTCAGCTGTACAAAGAAATGAAATAATGTCTTTTGCAGCAACTTGGATAGAACTGGAGACCATTATCCTAAGTGAAATATCTCAGGAATGGAAACACAAATAGCACATGTACTCACTAATAATTGGGAGCTAAATGATGGGCACAAAGACATATAAAGGACATTGGAAACCCAGAAGGGGGGAAAGTGGAAGGTGGTGAGGGGTACAATGAACGCAATTCTGGTGATGGGCACACTGAAAGCCCCACCTTAAGCATTATACAAAGTATCCATGTAACAAAAATATTTGTACTCCCTTAATATTTTGAAATTTTTACAAAACCACAAAACTTACTTGCTGTATATAAAACTCTAGTATATGCTATACTTATACAAAAGTATACAAAGAAATTTGCAAGCATTTACAGTGGCAAAACCTTAATCAAAATATAACATATGATCCAAGTAAAAAAAGAACAGCAAGCCTCAAATGATACCAAAATGATACCAACTAACTTAACGGCATATAAAACCAAAAATCCACCAGTCTTAAACATACACAGACCCCAAATACAGTAAACAACAACAGTACATTCACAATATCTAGCATCCAATAGAAATTTATCAGCCATGCGAAAAGCATGCATTTTTCCATAACCAAAAATATAATAATAAACACAGACATGACAGATATAAGAGCTGTCATAAGATATAAATAAGATGTAAAAAAGCTAATTTAACTTTATTCCATATGTTCAAGAAGTAAGACAAAAGCATGACCAGTATAAGGAGGAAAATGAAAGATTTTTTTAAAAAGATCCAAATAAAACTTGCAGAAATAAAAATAAAGTTTTAAATGAAATATAAGCATGCTTAAGATCATTTTAGACTCTGCATAAGAAAAGATAAGGGATTTTAAGGAAATACCATAAGAAACTACACAAAATGAAGAACAAAGGGGAGGGAAGAGTGAAAAATAAGCAGATCATCAGTGCCCTATGGGACAACATCCAGTCCTCTAGAATTCTTGTAAGTAAAGCACTAGTAGACATGAAAGAAAAAGGAGAGAAAAATATTTACAGAAATATAGATGAAGACTTTTTTTTTACCAAATTTGATGAAAACTGGGAATCTGAACATCTAAAAGCTCAACTAACCCAAGGAAAAGGAGTATAAGGTAAAGTACACAAAGTCACAGATATCTGGAAACTAGTAATAAAAGAAAATCTTGAAAACACCCAGATGAAAGGATATAATAACTAAAAAGAACAAAGATAAGAAATATAGCAGACATCTCAGGAGAAATGATACAAGCCAGAAGAAAATGAAGAGACACATTTAAAATACTGAAAAAGTATCAACCTAGAATTTTTGATCCAGCAAAAGCATATTTCTAAAGTGAACATAAGGTGAACACATTTTTAAGACAAAATCTGAGATAATTCACTATCATCAGTCCTGCTCTAAAAGGAAGGAAAATAATATGAGATGAAAATGTAGATATACAAAATAGAATGAAGAATATTGAAAATGGTAAATATGTGGATAGTTATAAAAATACTTAACATTTAACCACTTTTAGTATCTAGAAAGGGTAACTGACTGTTTAAAGCAATAATAATAATAATTCATTGTGAGCTTTATGATATATGTAGAAATAAAGGGCATAAAAATAATGTCACAAGAAAAACACAAAGGTGATTGAAAGTGTACCCCAGTAAGTTTCTTACTCTAAAACTGAAGTGGTGAAATATCATTTGAACATGGACTGTGAAAAATTATTATTATTATTTATATTTGATAAATTATTATCAAATAGCACAATGTAAACCCAAGAGAAATCAATAATGCAAAAAATATATACAAACAAAAAATATATACAAACAAAACAAAAGAACAACAAAGAGGAATGATTATTAATCCTACTAGAGATAAATGGAATCATAATAAATGTCAATTAATACATAAAGGACAGAAATTAAGCAAAAGAGTAGATGGAAAAATAGTCCACAAATAGTGAGAGTAGTTGTAAACACAAACATATCTATTAGTTCAGTAAATGATGAAAACAGCTCCCAAATTAAAAGGCAGATATTGTTAGAATTGGATTAAAAGAAAAAAAACAAGATTAAAACTTACTCTATCTACAATAAATCTAAATTGAATACAAAACCAAAGATAGATGAAAAGTAAATGGGTGGAAAAAAGTATATACTGCAAACACTAATCAAAAGAAACTGGAAGGGCTATGTTAATGTCAAAGTAGTAGTTCAAAACAAGGAATATTACCAGCTACAGATAGGGACATATAATAAAAAGTCTCTAAAATTCCTAAATGTGCAGGCACATAATAAAAGTGCTTCAATGTGCATGAAGCCAAAATATATATAACTAGAAGGAGAAATAGACAAATCTGTAATTACAGTTGGAGATTTCAATACTCCCTTCTCAGTAATTCATAGAACAATTAAAAGAAAATCAATAGGCATATAGAAGACTGAAAAAAACTGTCAACAAACTTGACCTACTGATATTCATAGAGCACCTGATTCAGCAACAGTATGTTACAATCTCTTGATGATCCACATAATGTCTCAACAAATTGAAGTTAAGTGAAATCATCAGGAATAACTTATCCGATCATAGTGGAATTAAACTAGAAATCAATAACATAAAGGTATCTGGAAGACTGCAACTTATTTGGAAATTATATTACACACTTATAAATAACTCATGGATCAAAAAAGAAATTAAAAGGAAATTAGGAAATATTTTGAACTGAAAGAAAGTTAAAACCAACATATTAACGTTTCTCAATTGCAGCTTACAGCTACATTAATTTTGTCTGTAAATTATAAAGTTTAAAGAAAACTTTATAACATTAAATGTTTATATGGGAAAGGAAAAAAGATCTTAAATAAAATAAATGATCTCATCTTCTATCTCAAGAAACTAGAAAAACAAGAGCCAATTTAACCAAATAAATAAGAAGAAAATATTTTTTAAAGCAGAAATCAATAAAATTGAAAATTGAGGACAAAAAAGAAAATCAGTGAAGTAAAAAACTGGTTTTATGAAAATCTAAATAAACTTGATAAATCTCTATCCAGACTGATGAAAATACAGAGAACACATAATTTCTGATACCAACAATGGAAAGGGAGACATCAGTACAGATACTCTAGACACAGAAAAGATAAGAAAATATTTTGAATAACTTCATGACAATAAATGTGACAACTTAGATACAATGTATAAATTTCTTGAAAAATGCAAACTATCAATACTGAAATGAGAAAAATCATAATATTTTAAACTTATATTTATTCAAAACCCTATATTCAATTTGTAGTTGAAATTGAATTTATAATTGAAATACATTCCCACAAATAAAACTTCAGGCTCAGATGGCTTCATTCATTAATTCCATCAAACTTGTAAAGAAAAATAATATCAATTCTATATGGCCTCTTACACAATTTTAAAAAGGCAAAAAAAAAAATCCAACTGAATCCAAACTCAAAAAAAAAAAAAAAAGGAAGAAGCACATCCCAACTTATTTTGTGAGACCAGAATTACTGTGATACTAAAACAAGAAAATGGCACTTTTTAAAAAACTACACACCAATATCCCTCAGGAATACAGACACAAAAAGACAGGACTAGAAAAACACAGCATTCTTCAGTGCCGCATTCCAAACTTTTCTTGGACTTCATCATTTCCTCCTAGTTGCATTTAAATTTTCTGTCATTTATTATAAACTGTTCATACATCTGCCCTTGTCAGAAAACTACAGGATGGTTGCCATAGCCCTGGCATATACGGATACCAGTAAATAAATAGCTCTGCATTCTTCTGAGGCACAACCAAAATAAAATTACACCTGGAAATCATCTCTTTAGTTACCTTTCTTGCCATCACATTCTCTCTCTGTCTCTCTCTCTCACTCCTCTAGCAATTATTCCAAAGAAACTAACTTTTAAATTTAGAAGAAGGAAAGCATTGCTTCATTAGTTCATCATTTGATCCTTGTCACTAAAAACCAATTAATTTTTTGCTCTGTATATACAGTTTTGTTTTAAATGATCCTCAGCCTTTAATGTTGATTCCACCTTCCTTCAATTAAGCATTGGTTTTCACATTTCTAGAATGTATTCTTTTATATTTTTTTTCATATTAGCTTTCAATTCAGGTCAGTCCTTCCAAATTCAATACCCTGAATGATCTCTCCTTGAAATCCGAATGGTGGAAAGATCAAAGTTTTCATCAGAGGAAAGGATGATATTCTGAACTCTGAGACCTATTAGCATTGCCCTAGATTCAGGCCTAAGACTCAGCTTCTGTCCTGAAAAAGAAAATGGAGCTCATACTTTTCTTGAAAGATTTTTGAGAGATCAAATGAGAAAAAGGATTTTTTAAGAAGCCAAATGAGATTAAAAGAGCAATATGTATGAAGATGGTTTTGTGAATGGTAAAATAATGCACAAATGCAAAGAATCGTATTATTTTCTTCTATATATAATCATGCAAAAGGATATTTAGATCCAAGATGAGCTAGGTATTTTGTTTTTTCAAAGGGAAAGAAAAATATTCAGTAAGCATTGACCGATTTCAAATGGATATGTTGCACCCCCAGGAGAGCTCAACTTTCCCTGCTGCTGAGACATATTCTTGCCTTATCCCAGTGGCCTCTGTGTTGGTGCTGGAAGTGGCTTAATCCCTTAAGTACTGAAATGCATTTTGCTTCTCTGCAATGGTAACTTGTGTTCCTGTTTCTATAAACTGTCTGAAATCTTTATCTTCCTGCATGAGTACATATCAATACAGAAAAAGCACAGATCTTGGCCTTGTGGTCCTGTTCCGTAGCCTGTAGTTTCATCTAGTTCTCTTTTTCAGTGCCTTGTTTCCTTGTTTGTGTGGACATTTTTACTGTGATCTGCTCATTCTTCGTGGGATTTCACACATGGGAATCCTTTGAGGACTGGGGAGAAGTTAGATGCCTCCATAGTGAATTTGTACCTGATTCTACTAGGAGCCCCTGGACATTGTGAGCTGAGCTTTGCTCTAACTTACATTTCTGTCTTGAGTTCCTTTGGACCACCCAGAAGGAATGAATTAGGGCCCCAAACCCATATGGAGCTGATTCGTGGTTCCTAGTTTACCTCAGTAAAGCTCTCTCTTCCCCCTTGCTTGGGCTCTATGTTCAAGAAAGGCAATTTTTCTTAAACTCTGGTGTGTGTAGGGAGGGGGTGTATTTTTGTGTCATTTTTACAAATCTGAACTCACCTTCCTTTAAAATGGTGCTAGGTTTATGGGAGAAGAAATTTCTATTGCATGGCCAATTTGGGGTGAGCCCAGGTCTTGTATCCCAGTCTCAGTGCCCAGTGCCCTGAAAACTTAAGTTCAGATTCATCAGGTTCAGCAGATACCCTCAGGGAAAAATCCACCTGCAGAACTTGGCTTGCCTAAGTTTGCTCCCCACTTATTTTTCTTTAACCTAAAAAAATAGCTTGCTTTCCTACCAGGTCATCTGTGCACTTAAGCAGTTTTCTTTAATATTTTTAGTTAGGATATTTGGTTGCTTTTAAAGGGAGGGGTGTTCTGGGTACCTAGCCCATCATTTTATCAGAAGTCTGAAATAATATTTCCATGATAATTATTTTTCAAATATTTTGCCACTTCAAGTCTTTATTATTTTGGTTTTTAATTTCCAGATTATAGGGGATTTGCTTTCCATTGGCTTATTCTGCCAGTTTTCATTCAACTGCACTGTGGAAAACCACAGCTCAGTGCCTTCCCCCCAGACAGAGGATTGCACTTCTGACCCCCAAGGCACCCGCCTGCCTTGCCCAGGACCGAGCCCCTCCCCATCTTGCTCATGAGCCTCCTGAGCGTGTAAGTGCACTGCCCCTTTCCTCGTGTCTTTTACCTCATGGTTACAAAGTGGCTGACCTGCCTCCAGGTGTCACATCTACTCTCCAAGCAGGAATCAGGAGGGAACCGAAGTGGAAAACAATAGGCACAGCCCTGTATCAGGAAAGCGGGATCTTTCCAGGAACCCTCTGCTTGGATCTCACTGGTCAGAACTGCATCACGTGGTGGCCAGCGGGGAACATCGCCACCTCAATAAAAACGAGGTTATTCCGAGAAGGCAGCAGAGAGAAGGAACGTAGGGAGATCAACAGCAGCGCCTGTCACAGCTGCTCAGTTCTAACCTTGGAGGCCTTGTCATCAGCCAATGTCTGAACTCTTTCTGCTTTCAGAACCTTGTTTTCTTTGTGGCCTAACATACGACTGATCAATACGAATCTACTTTATGTCTCTTGTGATTATTATTTGGCTTTCTGTGTTTTTACTTGCTTTCATTTACTTGACAGAGTGTGAGCTGGGAAAGGTAAATCACAGTTTACTTGTTCCGTTGTGTTTCTGTCCATGTGATTTTTTTTTTTCACATTTGGCACATTAATGTTCCTAATTGATCTACATTGTGGAGTGTAATCTTTGCCATCATGTGGTGTTTATCTTTGTTCAGTGTATTTTGCTTCCTGTTAAAATGCGCTAGGTATCAGTTTGACAACTCGGCTGTGTTTCTATGCGCCTCCCCTTGGCACGTCCCCCCACACACCTTTTGTTACAGTTATCCTTTCTGTGTCTCTTTGCTGGGATACAGTCCTTAAATGTCTCCCTCTTCTCCTCCCACCCAAGCTCAATGTTCTTTTAATTTCTTATTATAATATTTTATAGCATTTACATTCTATTATCATACACTCCAGTCATCCAAGCCCACGTTTCGTTTCAGTGAATTCGATGCCACCACCAGTCTCTTTCTTTTCTTTCTGCCCTCCTCCCTCTCTCTCCCCTCCCTCCTTCTCCCTTCTTCCCTCCTTGCCTCCCTCTTTCCCTGCCTCCTTCCTCCTCTTCCTCCTCTTCTCCTCCTTGTCCTTTTTCTTCATTCCAAGATCTTCTCTACTCATCTTCTGTTTGCCTACAGTTTATGCCCATAGTTCTGGTTTTTTGTTTGTTTGTTTTCTGGAAGGGCTCCCGGGGAGTGTGTGCCCGAGTTCCTGAGTGCTTGAGAAGACAGGTCTGCTGTCTCCCTACTTGGGGAGCCCCTGGGTTGCACACAAACATTTTGAGTTGCACTTTCATCCTCTAAGGACTTTGCAAATATTGTTCCACTTTCTTTCCCCCTTGAATTCTACAAAAAGGTGTGAGGCCAACCTGCCTTGTTCCCCTTGGAGATAATTTGATTTTTCCCTGGGTACCATAGAATTCTTTCCGTTAAGCTTAGTAAAACACGTTAGAGTAGTTTGTTCCGAATTTGTGTTTCCCGGGACATGATGTATGCTTTCAATCTGTGGATTCTAATCTTTTTAAAAAGTTTTCCAAAAATTTTGAAATATCATTTTAAATTTTTACCTAACACATTTTTCCCTTCTCTTCTCCAGGCACAGCTATGATTTTATGAGATATCCCTTATCCTTTTGGCTTCTTATAATAAAGTTCTCACTACCATAATGATTTTTGTCTTATGTTTAATTCCTTTCTGTCCTTATCTCTATTGTGAGGCCCTACATTTCCCCTTTGAGCTTTTACTTGAGAAAGATCACATTTTCAATTAATATTTTTGAATCCATAAAGAGCTGTTTGTTCCTGTATTTCTCAAGCTGTGTGGCAGCATTTCTTTCTGGTTTATGTTTTTCTATGCCTGTTCCTTCTCATATTCTGATTCTCTGTGTGCGACTGGAGTAGATTCGCATGGGTCCTACGCCTTTGGATGACGATGTATTTTCGAGAGAATCACTATTTGCAGGAGAGTGTGGGGATGGGAGGGGATGGAGCCTGAGCAGCCAGAATCTGAGCTTTAGTCTGTCACCCCTAAGCGCTTTCTCAGCAACTGGTTCCACCTGAGGCATGGCCCTTCTGGGGCTCACGTGTCACAGGTTTTAGGTCAACTTTATTTTCAGCTCTTAATACCAGTAGCTGCGTTTCCCTTCTGTGCATCTATGCTGATCACCGGCTGTTTTCAGAGAGGCTGAGTCTGTGCGGCTCCTTCCCTTCCACAGAGCCAAGCGGGGGACAGACGTCTAGGGGCCAGGAGGCTCCCAGGGCTTGTCTAGCAGCGTTTTCTGCCTGTTCCGGACCACAACTCCCCGTGTCCACCACACCCAAAGTTCATGCAGATGCACAGTCTCCACCGGTGTCCCTCCTTGCCCTGAGTATCACCAGTCACTGATACTCATACCCTTAAAGAAGCTTTGAATGCTGTAGGGTTAGGTTGGCAAAATAGCAAATGATAAAAAGGATACAAAACTCATATAAAATTGGAAATGGGCAGAAAATATCAAAATAATAATGATGGTTATTATTTCTGAATAGCAGAATTATGGATGATAGTCATTTTTTATATTTTTAAATTTCCTGAAACAGCTACATAATGACTTGTAGAACCACAAAAACATGATGCAGAATTAAGTCTATAGTATGTAATTCTGCAGAGTACAATCTTGACTATCTATGTGATAATATGTCTTTAAACACTACATTCAATAATTTTAACTATAATAAATGCCACCCACCCATATTTTTCCCTTAACCACAAACCACCAACTCCCAGAACAAGGTCAAAGACAAAGATCATTTCTAAATTATCTCTAAACATTTTTTAGAAGACCTAGCTGTAAACAAAGAAGAGACTGAACATCTTAAGATGACTGTACATGGCCAAGCTTCCAACTGTTGGATCACTTCCTGAATTTTCTGTGCAAAAACATCAAGTTTTAAAATAAGAACTACTGTTTATGAATGCGGAAAAAAAAAAAAAAACAACTTTCCAAATGCACCTCATGTCATTAGATTAATTTGCTATGCACCTCAGGCAATTATATTAGTGGCAAAGCTATTCTTCCAGACCTTGTCCCCAAGCAGGCACTATAATTAGAGGAAGCCACGTCCCAATAGACAAAACCTCTGCAGACGGGAAGGCAGAGCCCATTACGTTTACCCCGAACACCTCTGACTCTCTCTGTGTGCCGAGGATGAGGCAAATGTGCACTCTGAAAATTAACACAGCCAGAAAGGAAACGTCCCACAGGGTGAATCAATACCCAGCAAAGGATAATGGGATTCCTGTTCAGGCAGCTGTGTCCTGCCCCCTCCCATTAGCACCTGTCAGTAAGAGCAGTCAGGGCCAGCGACGGCCACCCGCCTCCCAGCTCCGCTCTCAGGGTGATCATTAGCTCCAGCCGGCGCAGCGGCACCCCACGCCGCCAAATAGTGTCCTTTTCTCCTTAAATGCAGACAAACAATGCCTGCTCCTCTAATACCTGGCACAGACCTTGTTAATCTTTCTTGTTTCACTTCTGTTTTGCCCTTTGCTCAGTGTGTAAGAAGAGATCAACGTGAAGGTAGAAATTAGGTTATTCAAGTTAATTTCAGGACAGGCTCTGTTCGGAGGCTTAGAACCACCTAAGCTGGCCTGCATCACTTAGGGGTAATCACAGGATGGAAATAACACTCCGCTGATCGTGTCAACTGGTAAATGATCGATAGACCGTTTGGAGCTTTTTTATAATCATTTTCTAAAAACAGGACTGATTCATTTCACATAGCTAAAAATCTCTCCCGTCCTCCTTTTCCCTCTTTTTTTCCTCCTTTCCTTCCGTCCTTCCTTTCTTCCTTCCTTCTTTCCTTCCTGTCTTTCTCTTTTCTCCATCGTCCTTCCAAAGTAGAAGTGAATAATCATTGAAAGGAAAACTGGACATTTAAAATGGCAATCTCAATCCTGGAAAGGGTAACATTTTTCTAAGTGCTTCTGTTCACAGACAGAGCTGCGGGTGTGTGTGTGCCAGTCTGTGGAGGACCCCAGAGTGGAGTTGGGGACAGGTCGGTCCCCCGTCCACTAGCCCTGTAGGCCCAGCTGCTTTAGAAATGGCTGTATGGTAAAGGGCCAGGAATTCTAACATCTTCCAGAAATTCACAAAGAACTGTGATTTTTACCCAGGTATCTTATATTCTATCCAAGAGAACAGCAGACATACTTCTAAACAAAATCGGCAGCTGTTTTTTTGTTTTTGTCTCTTCCAATAGACCCTATTTTCCTCTTAACAGTAAGTACATGTGGACTTACAGCCCAGCTATATCCTATGCTTAGGACAAACCAATTGGTTTAATTGGGAGGAAATCAGCAAAATTTCAGAACGTATTGCATCAAATCATTTAATCGTCCTCCCCTCGTGTGTTCATTCCTTCTTCATTCACATGTATTTATTGGACACCTACTTAGTGCCAGGTGATTGCACGAAAAAGGAGATCTGACAGTTTGTTTGGCAGAATCGACTTAGGGCAGGAAAGGAGAGTGAAGGATAGGTATTTTAACTGCCTGGTGATTTCTAAAGAACTCTGGAGACCAGAGACCAAAAATCTTCAAATTTACTGACAAACAATGTGAACAAGCTCCAGATCCAATCCCTTTTTGCAATGAAAGAAGTGCTGCTTCTGGAGCACCTAGGATTTTTTTTCTTATGAAAACAGTTATGCACATTCATTATAGAAAGTATAGATATTAAAAAGAAAAAAATTGATATTGCCTACAATCACCATCCAGACCTTGGGTGGATGTCTTCCGTGTGGGGGGGAAGGGGGGGAAGGTTTCTTTGTCTATGTAGCTTGAACCATTGGAAATTGCTGATATCTAACCATTTTGACATACAAAATATCAATTTTATATGATGCAACTGCACACTGTAGATAGGTTTATTAAAATGGGAACATAGCATACAAATTGTATCCTGATTTTTTTCATTTAACTAAATAGCATAAATTCCTCTGACAAACATTAATGGCTTACCATTTTCCATTATATTACTATAAAATCAAAGCTTAATTGTAGCAGACTACTTAAAAAAATTTTCTGGCTTTCTGCATTTTCATATTGTTGTGAAAAACATCCACATCCAAGCTTCTTTCAGTCATATCCTTGATGCTTTGAAGTCAAACATGAAAGATGAGCTCTCCAAGGCAAGAGCAAGCATGACCACTTAGCATTTTGTAAATTAAGCTCGATCTTTGAATAATGCCTGTAAATCAAAGACTGTTACTATGTGCACTTGACCCTGACCTCCCTCAGAATGAGTTCTTGCAATCAACAGCTTGTGCTGCCTAAATATTTAACTTCTGCCATCACTAAGATACATGCAGCAATCTATTTGTTGAAAATTCTTCCTGTAAAAATTTAATAACGTCCCTTCACTCGGGGACACCTACACTGCAACAAACTCAGCACTAACCCCTGACAGCATCACTGAGGAAGTGAGCTAAAGTATCCCTTCCCAGCTACCTGAATAGGGTGACACCCTCATGAGTAAGATTGGGAGAAAGAGATGAGCTCACACAAAGTCACAAAATGAGAACATTCGTTTAAGAAGCACTTTGGGGATCATTCACTCGAAAATCTGAAATAGAGCAAATACTTTTATTTCATTAAGGCAAAGCTACAGCAGCTTACGGTGGGGGAGACAGTGCAAGCTGAGCGCATCTCCGCCTTCCCCAGGAAATCTTACATGGGATGAATCACCCGCTCCCCATATGCTTTGCCATATTCCACCAAGCACATGACGGAAAGCAACTTAGAAAACCCCCACAAATGCCATGCCAGCTCTCCACCAGCCCTATCCATCTTGAAAATGGTGGAAATGGGAATCCAAAGATAGATTTTGTGTACTTGCAATGATATGTTTTTAAATGGTTAAAAATGAAACATGAAATCTTTCAAGAAATTCAATTCCAAGAAACTAAAAAGATTCTTAAAAAATGGTTTTGCCTTAGTTGCCTAGGTTCAAATTTGAATTGAAAGTGTGTTTATTTGTTGAGTTAAATTCACCCTCTATGTCCATATACATGGAGAGTGTTTAGCCAAATAGCCTGAAACATCTGCAGCAGGTATAGTCTACATTTTCTTGCTCTCTGAAAATTGCACTCCTGATTTTCTCTCTTCCAGGCAACATGTTTTCTTTAAAAACTCTTGAGTTTGCTATGGTGCTGTTTCTGTATCTCATTTAGAAGTGGGAGGAAGAAGTCAGCTGTTTGTAAACAGAAGGCAGAAACTGATAGAGAATTATAATAATTGTCACTTTGATAGTATCTTGCCTTTGAGAATGTGGAAAGCTTTGCAAACTTATAAGTATTATTTCCCTCATTTTTATTAAGAAGAAAACTGGGCACAACCACACAAGGTAGCAAGTTAGCTAAAGTCAATAGTAGAAGCAGTAGGTCCTGAGGCGTCTTTCTTTGCAGGCCACTAAATCACACTCCCCGTAAGTCCTGCCAAGCAGGGACATTACATCATTAGGGTGACCCCTGTCAGAACAGCACATACATAAAACCCTTGCGAGCACATGGAAATCATTGATGGTCCTGGGGAAAGTCTTTTGTTGTCCATGAGATGATTGATCACATGTTCACAGCTGGAAATTAAACATATCCCAACATGTAGTGGTTGCCACCTCTTGCCATCATTCCAAAAAGAGTAGTAAGTGGGGGACACCAGGAACCCAGCCTCCTCCACACGTCCAGATGCTTCTGCTGAGTGCTCAACACTAATTATATTTTTAAATGTCAAATGCTATTTATTTTGACATTAAAAAAAATGTCTCTGAGAGATAAAGTTGTGTCTTTAAAGATGAACAATCCTGGTAGTAAATTTACAGCTATGAAAGTCAGCATTTATCTCTCCCTACACCATGCTGGCGGTTTTGAAATCTTCTGCAAAAACAAGAAGTAACACGGGTCCTCGGAGTCAGTGTTTCCATATAATAGCCAAAACTTAAACTAGGACTCACAAGGAAGCCTTGTTTATTTCTAAGAATTACAGAGATCATACAAATAAACATGCATAGTCACACGCACATCCTAGAAAATCAATATCTGCTGAATCCATTTTCTGTTTTTCAACCAATGTATCAAATTAAACATAAAGCTGGTTTGCTATAGGAAAAGTTAATCCCTTGGGCCATATTTGACCTGCCTTTTTTTTTGCCAATAAAGTTTTATTGACACCAAGATACATCTATTCATTTACAGATTATCTATGGGTGCTGTTATGCCACAACAACATTGTTGAGTCATTGAGATGGAAAACTTATGACCACAAAATACGTACAGAAAATTTTTGACAATCCCCGGTTCATACATAAAATGGGTTAGTCATAGAACATGCTAGAAAATTACAAACAGAGTAGTCACCTCTTTGGAGCAGATTCAGGGGAGGTGGCCTGATTTAGAATACCTTTCTGATTATTGCCATCATTCATGGTACCACTCACCGCCATCTGTGACCACTGAATTGCCCATGGGGTGAGCGCCCATCACCAGGGCTTCCTCACTGAAGCACACACAGTCTTGGAAATGTGGTAGAAGGGAGTAGCCCAAGGTCATCTGATCCAGTCCCCTGTACTATGGAGGAATCCTGTCCCAATATCCACGCAATATAGCCTGGGAAACTGCTAAAGCCCTAGAGCAACAATTGCACAATACACCATCTCATTTCATCCCTGAGCAATTCTAGTCATTAGCAGTTATTTAATGTCAGGCAGAAACCTGCTTCCCTGTCACTCCATCAGCACAGAAACTCAGCAGATATTGGAAAACAGCCACCATGACTCCGTGGACACATCCCCATCCTCTTGTCACCAAGCTGAGCAGCCAACTTCCTTTGGCTGTGGCTCACAGCCACTGTCTTGACACTTTGCGCCCCTCGTCCCTCTTCCAGCCACCATCCACGATGCCTTCCCTGCACGGCCACACCGCCCCTCCCTTCTGTTTCTTTTCCGTTATCGTATGAGCAAGTCGTCCCTGACAGTGAACAGGCCGAAGAGCTCCGGAAGCTAAGGCATGTGGCTCTGTTGTTGCTTTACGTTGTCACACTTCCTGAGTCACATCTCTCTGCAACCCCATCTCCCCTTGCTAGGAAGGGTGGTGTTGTGTGGCTCAGTGCAAATAGTGTTGGACTAGAACCCCAAAGAATTAAGATCTAGTCTCATCTCTGCCACAATCTGGGTTTTATGAGCTCGGTGAAATTGTCCAATCTATGTGGGCCATTATTTCCTCATCTATGAAATTTCCTCATGGAGAAAGAAACATGGCCATTCCCCTTTCTGGAGTTAAAGAACACTTCGAGAATCCAACAAGTTATTTACTCCCTTTCCCTGAAAAAAAAAAAAAAAAATGTGCCTACATGTTCTGTGGGTTGAGAGGGCAGGGGGTTAAGAGGCGGGTGGACTTTAGTCGCCCAAGGTCACCCTGCATATCCTTTCAAGCTGCTTGCCCTTTATGCTGAAGGCTCTGGGACCCTCATTAAAGCTTTTAACACAGAGCAGTAACATTATCATATTTCCACTGTAAGAAACTAGAAGGTTGTCATGACCGTAGAGAATGACTTGTGAGTGGGGGGTGCTCTGCAGGGCGAGGTCAGGGTGGGAGTGGGGCGTGGCTTAGACAAGAGCCACAATCATCAGGGTCACTCCTGCTCAAGGTGAGGTGCATGAACCCACAGCAGCTCTTGGGCCTTCTCAGAAATGCAGAACCTCCAGCCCCACACAGACCTTCCAAATTGGTGTCCGCACCTGAACGAGATCACTGAGTCGTTTGCACCTTGAGGGAAAAAGTGCTGGGCTAGATTTTGGGGAACGGGCCTTAGAGATGCTGAGGACAGAACCGAATTTATGGCGGTGCACATGGAAAAGAGGCAATGAATTTGAGAGTTCTCTGTATGGAGGAATTGACTGAACTTGGTAACATTAAAGGTGAGAAATGCAATGGAGAAAGATCAGGGAAACAGCTGATATTCTATTAAGAGTTTCAAATACAGTGAATGGTTGTCACTGCCTAAAATAGGGGCCACAGGAGGGGAGGGACTGTGAAGACATTGTCGAATTCCTTTTGTGACGTGTTAACTCGAAGCGCCTGTAAGACTTTGCTGGGATTGTGTCCAATGAGCACATGGAAATACAGGCTTAGAGCTCAGCAGACAGGTTATGAGTAAAAATACAGATTTGGAAGCCAAGGTGTAGGGATGGTAGTTGAAGCTGGAAAAATGATGATGTTGCCCAGGAAAAAAAACAAAAACAGATAAGTAAGTAGAGAGGATAATAGGAAAAAAGAAAATGGGGCAAAAAAAGAAGAGAAAGATGTGAGTACAAATCTTGAAATAACCACCAACTGGGAGCAAAGAGAGGAAGTTGAGTCCCTCGAAAGTATTTTCAGAGGGGCAGAGCCTGTTATTGACCATTGTCCCTCTCTGCCTGTCACACTGGCCTTGACTCAGCACACGCCGCTCGGTCAACACTGTTCCAGGCTTCAGAAGTCTCGTAAGGTGAAGGCAAACGGTCTGCCAGGGGAGCAGAGGCCAGTTGAGGGAGAGCAGGTACAGGAAGGTGAGAATGAGAAGAGGGTCCATGTGGAAAGACTGCCAGGTTTCTGCAAGAAAGATGAGAGAAGAGTGTTCTACTCTGAGGAGGAGACTTGTTAAAAGTAGGGTTTGGTTTTGTTTTATTTTAAGGATGGTTTATAGTTCAGTGTGTTTCCAGGCTGAGATGAAGTATCTGGAGCAAAGCCAGAGGTAGACGTCAGGAGACACAGAGCAGAGGTGAGTGGCGGAGCAAGGCCTCGGAGGAGAGGGAGCTGGGAATGAGAGAAGCTGGAGGGCTGTGCCTGGAGGAGACGTGAATCCACAGCGGCTACGGGGACTCCACTCGCCGGGCTCGTTACAAGCCAGAAGGCAGGTCAGTGGAGAGGAAACGCAGCCCCCAGTGCAGCGAGGTCCCCGCGCAGCTGACCAAGGGTCCATGATGAACTAACATTTAAAGTGGCAGCTGAGCACCCAGGTACACTGAACAGCATTCCAGAGACAGACACCTGCAGCTACTGCCTTCGCTCTGTGCTCTGCGTCCTGGGACATCAGTCTCAGGCCATTCAGGAGCACCTGAAAAACCGCAAAGCTGTCTTTAAGGAAGCTACGTGCATATTTGCAAAAATCACATTTGCCTTTTAATGAGACTTTAGCTCTTAGCTTATAAACCAGGCGAATGTTTCCATACCTGTATTTAGACAAGATGTAGAGGAAGCATTGTATTTCATAAAAGGCAAAAAGCCTAAAAATCGAGAGAACAATTAAACAGAGGAGGGAGCCCTTTCTGTGTTGACACTGACTCCCTGTTTACAATGGCGCGTTCAGGAAACCTTCAGTGATTCCGACAGAAAACAAAATCAAGAAATTACTTTGTCAAAATGTGCAAATTTAACCTCCAGGGATTTGGGGAGGGGGCTGTGAGAGCAGTTCTGTAATTACAAGTCGCATGGAGGTGCTTCATTCTTGGCAGTGATGGGGATGCGCAAATTGAAAACTATGTAGTGACAGTTGGTGGCAGAAATCCTAGAGAAAACGCAGCCTGCCAGGTACCAATCCGTGCATGACAGGATCGTCGCAAGTGCATGCACGACTCATGGTCCCCCCTACAATTTAGTGCTGGTTCTACCATATGTGGTTTTTGAGATCTTATGGTTATGCCTGGTGTCACACATGGTCTCAGGTGACACCACAACCTTTTTCCTGCTCCCTTCTCTCAGGTCAAAGATCCAGAGAGGCAAAAAATAATCATTTGAGGAGTGAAACATCATTTTGGGTTTTCTGAGAGCTATTCAAAGAGTTAAACTCTTCTGGTTTTAAAATTAACAGTGAGAAATAAAACTAAAAAAAAAAATAAATTAACGTGGCACGTGTTAAGCATCATATTAGCAACAAACATTGACTGTGAGCCCGCACCCCAAGGAGGGAAAGGTCTTAGCGTTTCTCACTGGCTGCTCTCTTGTCTCCCCACAGGCTGCTGGTTCCTGGCTTACCCACGCCCTCTCCCTTCCTCCTTTCTTTTTACAACATTTAGAAGTGTTTAGTTTCATGTTTCATTATTCTAGAATACATTTTTCTAGAATACATTCATGACCTTTCCAAGGCCAATGGCCTGTTTTCAGAAATGGTGTGTTCCCCATACCTGATTTCCAGCTACCACCTTATAAGAAGGAAGCCTTGACATCCCCCAGCCCCCAGGCTGAATTGGGTACTTCTTCACTACCTTCTAGCATCTTCTATAGCGTACTCATTAAAAGCCCAGATTCTGGATTCAGACTGCCTGGGTTGGAAACCTATCCCTGCTGTCTATAAAAAAAAGGAAAGTTAACTTTATATTAACTGGTGAAAGACTGAATGCTTTTCTCCTAAGAGTGGGAACAAGGCAGGGATGTCCACTCTCACCACTCTTATTGCATTGGCAGTTCTAGCCAATGCAATAAGGCAAGGGAAAAAAAAAAAAGGCATACAGATGAAAAAGGAAGAAATAAAACTATCCTCATTTGCAGATACTATGATTGTTTATGTCAAAAATCACAAAGAATCTAAAAAAAATACCTTCTAGGTTCAGCAAGGTTGCAGGATGCAAGATAAATATTCAAAACTCAAATATATTTCTATATACTATCAATGAACATGTGGACACCAAAATAAAAATACAATACTATTTACAACTGCTCAAAAAGTAAGAGATACCTAGGCATAAATATAACTAAACATGGAGAAGACTTGTAGGCTGAAAACTACAAAAAACTGATAAAAGGAATCAAGGAAGATGTAAATAAATGGAGACACATACTGTGTTCATGGATTAGAAGACTCAAAATAGCAAAGATGTCAATTCTTCCCAAATTAATATACAGGTTTAATATAATTGCTATCAAAATCACAGCAATATTTTTGGCAAGTATAGACAAAGTTATTCAGAAACTTATATGAAAATGCAAAGAAACTATAATGGCTAAAACAATTTTGAAAAAAGATGTATGAAGTAGTAGGAATCAGTCGACACAATTCCAAGACATTATATAGCAAAGATCTGACATTGGTGGAGGGATAGACATATAGGTCAATGGAACACAACGGAAGGAGGACCCAGAAATAGACACACACAAATATGCCCAACTAATTTTTGACAAAGGTGCAAGAGCAGTTCAGTGGAGAAAGGGGAGCCTTTTAAATAAATGGTGCTGGAATAATTGGACATCCATTGGCAAAAATTACCAAGTATCTCCAAAATCTTCTAGAATTAATATGCAAGTCATATGACACAAAATAAACATGCAAAAGTCAATTGTATTTCCACGATTTCTTCAGCCTAAACTTCACAGCTTATACAAAAAAATGAATAATTTAAAATGTATCATAAGTTTAAATGTAAAACAGAAAATTATATAATGTACAGGGAAAAATATAAAGAGAAAATATTTGGGATCTTGGGCTAAGCAAAGATTTCTTAGACTTGACACCAAAGCACAAACTATAAAAGGAAAATTTGGTAAATATGGATATCATCAAAATTAAAACTTTTGCTCTGTAAAAGGCCCTGTTAAGAGGATAAAAAGGCAAGCTTAGACTAGGAGAAAATATTTGCAAACCACAGGACTAACAGAGGACTACTCTTTAAAATATATAAACAAGTCTCAAAACTCAACAGTAAAAAAAAAAATAAGTTAGAAAATGTACAAAGGACATGAACAGACATTTTCACTGAAATGGACATACAGACGGCAAATACACACATGGAAAGATGTTTAGCATCATTTTCTATCAGCGGAATGCGAAATAAAATCGCAACGAAATATCACTACTTAACCATTAGATCAGTTAGAAAACAGTGACAACACCAAATGCTGCCAAGGATATGGAGAACTTGGATCATTCGTACGTTGCTGGTGGGAATGTAAAACGGTACAGCCACACTGGAAAAAAGTTAGGCAGTTTTTTAAAAAACTAAACTTGCCATTACTGCACACTCAGCAATTGCACTCCTGGGCAATAATCCCAGAGACATTAACATTTATGTATTAATCGGGTCAAGGGAACATGGGATCCTTCTGGCTTATTTCTTACAACGACATGTGAATCTACAATTGTCAGAAAATTAAAAGTTTACTAAAAATAATATAATCAAAAGCACAAAGATTTACAGGCTGGATATTTATCGGTTTCTTTTCTGTCTCCCCACTCCTCACTGCCAGAATGCAGTGACACGAGAGCTGAGGTGTGTACGTTTTCATGACCTGTGCGTCCCCTGCAGCAAAGCAGTGCCTCGTGGACAGTGGAGGCTCAAATCTTTGTTGAATAGGTCAAGGCAGGGACAGCCACTGCAGAACTGCAGAGAGACTTTCCTAGAGCAGGTATGCCAGGGTGAAACCTAGCAAAGAACTCCACAGGGCGGTGCCCTGCCCACACTTGCAAACACGCCATATACCTATGCTCCATCATTGCCAGGTGCCTTGCCTGGCTCTGCTCCTGAATTCCTCAAGACACCTGGAGATAATGCAGACCTGGTACTCGTCATCCCAGTCCTGTCTTATGAGGCATGTCATCGGGCTTGCCTTTTCAATACTTCATTAAAGTTGTATCTTATAATGAAAACAATGACAGCTGACAGTTATTGAGCATTTCCAAGGTGCAGGCCAAATTTCTTAGTACTTTTCATCTATTTTTTCACTGAAGCCATACAACTCAGTAATCCTGATAACTTCATTTTAAGAAATTGAGGTGAAGAGATATTAAGTAATTCACTGAGACTTAGAAACCACCAAGTGTTTGATGTGATGTCCAAACTCTGCAGTCCGACTCCCGAACCCTTTCAACCATCCCAGCGCACGGCCTCTTGTAGAACAAGACTGACCCCTGCCACTCAGAGCAACAGCAGGGGTTGACCTCCGTAAATCTCGCTCTCACGTAGAGCATTAGATATTTCAGTAGAAGTCATCTGTACACTGAGTGTTGACAGCCTACCCTTCCCTCCCCCACTCCCTTTTTCTCTATTTCTCCAGCCCTCTTTTGACAGGAGCTATTATTTAACAGACAATTGTTCATTCTGAGCATACAGACATACAAAAGGAAAAAAAGAATTTTGTAAACCACCTGAAGAAACTAGAAAAAGAATGTCTATCTAAGGCCAGGAAACTATACAGAGTTATAAGTTCTTCCTCATTCTATTTTTGTAAATAAAATGTTTTAAAATTGAAATGTCAATTAGTAGCTTCTCATTTCATAGAATTTTATACTTTATGATATTTGGTACAAAAGGCTGATCAGTCCTAGGGGTCAATAGATGTCAGTAAAGCCATTTTATTGTTATAGGAATTTTTAAACCTTCTTTATTACTTTAAATACCCCACCCCTGGTCTCAAGACAGTGAGTCCCAAGGAGGGCCCTTTGTTTTCTGAGCAGGAAGGGAGGGCAAAGGGTGACCGCTGGGAGGAAACATACTGAGAAGTAAAGAAAGAACCGAATTGTTCCATATGAAAAGTAGAGTGAATAGATGCTAGGGAAAGATCTGGAAGAAAGAGGAGGCTCAAGCTAGCAAAATGCAGAGGCTGCCTGAAGAGAAGGGTGTGAGGAAGACAGTTTTGAAACAAAGAACTTGGCCCCACTGCTGTGCAGAGAGAGCACCAGGAGGAAGAACAGAAATGTTGGAGGAAGATTTTTTGGAGGTTTCACCATATGGTGTGCAATGGAAACCATTTTCTGGGTCTCCCCATAAATTCCATAGTAAAATTCCCACCTTCAAAGAGTTACCTAGAGAGTTCAGAAGCTTGCTACAATCTGGTAACAAGAAATTTCAGATTGTAAGGCACAGGCAGGAATGTCTATTAATTAATTTATTAATTAAAAAACTAAAAAATTTTGGTATAGATCTTAAGAAAATTGGCTCTATTCATTTGGAATAGCATGAAATTTAAATCTAAGCTATGGTATCATTTATTACAGCTCATTCTCATTTACCTGTCTTCTCAAGTTTTTAAATAAAAGACCACCTCGCAATGCTGTACTAAGATCTACTTTAATGGATAGTGATTCATAAGAATAAACTCACAGAAACCACTGAGGCATTCAGTGGGGAGCCTGTGGCTGACTCCTGGGCCTGGCCCTCAGGGCTCCCTCAACTCTGTAGCTGTCTCGCCCCAGGCCAATCAGGTAAAGAGCCTCTGCCGGTGCGACCAGCAATGCCAAGGTCAACGGGCCACAGCAGAACCAAATGCAAGGAACAGGTTCTACGCAGAGCTTTAGCGACTCTGCATGCATTGGCTCATTCGGACTTCTCAGCACATCATCCTACGACTCGGGCTCCCCATGCAGATTAAGAACCGCACCGTCCTCACCGCTGATAAAGCAAAACTGGAAATCAAACCTAAGCCACACTTTTTCCTAATATCCCATGTTCCCAGATGACTCATAAAGAGGAACTGAGTCACCGGGCAAGGCTCAGTGTCACTCTGTCCTGATTTCTCCTCTGGAGTAGTAAGTAGCCACCAGCCTGGGCTGCAAGCTCCTCTCGGGATGAATGCAAATGTCACTGGGCCACTTGCCATGAAGTCACTCTCAAATGGATTAAATTTGAATAATTGAAACTATCTTTCTGTGAGTAGGAAGGAAAACCCTCCTCAGCTAGTAGTTGCCCCAGTCACTTGGGCAATTGCTGGTCTTGCACACCAACTAATTGATACCCTCCCCAGATTATAGACCTGTGAATGTTAAGTCCTTTGCATTTGAATGTTCGCTTCTTTTGAGCTACTTCTCCAGGGGGGAAAAGTGCTGATTGGACAATAGGGAGCAAAAGAATAAGAAAAATTCTGTACAAACAATTTAATTTTCTGACACATCCACAGAGTTTGGGTACCAGACATATTTTTTTTTTTTGATGATAAATCCCATCACCTGTAAATACTTGCGTAAGAAGCTACTGTTCCTGATTTGGTCCTTTTTCTATGAATCTCAGCAAACTATTCATCTTCTTGGCTAAAAGCAAGCCCCCAAGTTGTTTTCCAAAGCTAGAGCTATTGACATCCACTAGTCATAAGTCGACACTGACACGCAGGTTTTGTTTCCTAAGAATTTCCCGATGGAGTTCTGCCTCTGTGGCCCCAGTTCTTCTTTGAATGTGCTCCAGAACGGTTCCGTTCTCTCCCACCCCGGGGGCAGTGAGCGTGTGACATCCTTTTCCAGCGCGGAACCACCAGAACCAGAGAGTAGTGGCTGGTGGGCGTCTCCCCATCACAGCTGTCTCCTCCCAGGCCACTCAGCGTCAGGAAAACACATGAGTCCTGGGATATGAAAGGTCTCTGGAAACTGTAAGTTGCCCTACAAATGTAACATATTATCACAAACATAATCTTTCTCCTCCACACCCCATTCTATACCCCATGTTCTCCTGAAATCCTCACCCAGCCAACTCCCCAACGCCGCTGTAGATCCGAGCTGTGGATGGAAAACAGGCAGAATTGTGTTTTGCCGTTTCCACCTCACATTCCAAACAACTTGCATGAAACCAGCGCATTCATGAATTATTTTTTTGTATATCACAAACATTTTGGTTTTGCTGTTATAGAGAGACCATATAACTGAATGCCCAAACTGCTACCATTTTGAGAGTGAAAGTCAGTGTTGTCATTATTCACAGACTTGAATCAAGAATGCAGAGGACGCTGAGCAAACCAGGACGTGTGGTCACACTGACTGCAGCCTCCTGTTATGGAAACTCTAGCTCGGTGTACGCACCACTTTACAATAAAGAGATAAAAGCTGATTAATTCTGTGGCTTAATGTTTTGTTTTCTTTCTCATTACTTGGCATTCATTGTGCAGGTGTATCTAGAGAAGAGAAAATTCTTCTCTGGTCATTTCCACTGTTTTTATCTCTTTGGTCAATTGTTTTCTATGTGAGCTAGCTCCTGCCTAAATGGCACCACTTTCTATTTCTCTTTGCCAATACTTCTTCAATTGTATCTTTTTTAAAACTAATGTAGAAATGTTGTGCTGTAGGTGTTTTTGGAATCATGTCATTTCCATTGGGATGGTATCTTTTATTTTAAAAAACCTGGAGTTGCTATTTTGAGATCTAATTGTATGGCATTGAATATGCTCATTGCTCATTTGTTTTAACGAAAGCATCCTTAAGCTCGGGCTTCTGGGTTAGGACACACCTGCTTGGAAACATTATGTTCCAGCCAAAAGTGTATAAGGGAGAGAAGAGGGAAAAAGCCTGTCAAGTGTCACACAAGAAGGTGAGAGAGCAGGTGCATCCTCCCCCTGGGGACCGTGCGGGAAGCCATACCTGGATTTTAGACTTTGTGCATGATAAAGGGAATTTATGTTCTATGAAGCCCACTTTCAAAAAACCAATTTGGTGAAGAATAGAAAATAAGATGATGAGAATGTCATTGAGAAATCCAAATGGAGACTAGATTTGGTGAAGAGTAATACATTTATCAGAATAAAATATAGACAACAATTTCAGCCATAAGGGCCATCAAATGAAGCAACCAATGTGAGCTCACAATCTTGCACCTCCCCACCCATACCCTAAAAAAATCACAAAGGGATGAGACACTTTATGCCACATGAACAAATAGAATGCCTCTCCCTGAAAAAATTGCTTTAAAATAACTATCCTTACTTATATCTAAGCTAAAACTTCCATTAAGGTAGGTTTGTTTTTTAATTCCTCTCAAAAAAAAAAAAAAAACCAAACATGTGGTAAAGAAAGTAGCATATAAAACCAGAAAAAAAAGTTGGCAAAAATTTTTAATTACATAGGAAGGACATATTCAAAAGACAGAACTCTAAATAGGTAATACAATTTTAGCCATAGTAAAAATGATTTACATACACACACACACACACACACACACACACACACACGCGCGCACACACCGCATCGTGAGTTCCATCCTCAAAAGACTAGAAATGAATAAACCCAAATATTCATCATGGTTGTCCTTTTCTTGATGCTGGAATCATAAATTATTTTTCCTTGGATCCTTTATACATTTCAGAAATTTCCACACTTTCTGCCATAAGCATACATTACTTTTAAAATAGTTTATTATACAAAGAAACAAATAGGGAAAAAATAACAGCACCTAAAAGACTAAAAGCTCCCTGAAAGCTTTTTAAACGAAAGGTCTGAGTAATAGCATTGATCTACTTGCCCTTCCCCACCTGCATCCCCCCAACTGAAAATCTTTGATATTTTTAAATCATGAGAATCCCATGCCCCATCGTACCGGGACATTCCCATATTAACTCGGCAAACGCTATTAGATCTGCAAAGGCGGGACAGGTGGCTTTGACCAGACACCTTCGAACAGCGCTGGGTAGGTTGAAGTGCAGTGTCACAGCCTCACCACAGACGGCAAAACCCATGCACGCCTTCTTGAGAACTACCCAGCTGGCTCTCAAGGGCCCCGTGAGAGAGTACACGCAGTCACAGTCACAGGCCCTGGTCGGTCACACGCATCCTCGCGGGTGGAGAGCTGAAGACGCCGAATGCGGATCCGTACCAGCTACAGGGAACAGGCGCTCTTCTCAAAGCCCCACGCGACGTCTTCATACCGAGAGGGACATGCTGTCAGAACAGGCACCACCACTCCCTGAGTGTTCATGCATCTAGAAGGATTCAGAATCTGCTTGAATTGGCAGTTTCTCCAAGTCGTGAGCAATATCCATCCAACTATGTGCCACGTGCTGAATTCATTTCTGTCCGTGGAACAGCTGAGCCTCTCAAATTCCAGGAAGCAGTTAGTGAAGGGTTTCTCCCTCCAGCCTCTGCCCCCACTTCTGTTTTAATGATAGACACAGACAGAAGGAAGGCAAAGTGACAATGCAGCTCCTTTGTCCAAGGAGAGAATAGCCACAATAACGTCCCTTTGCAAACCTCCTTGGTCTCCCAGCATTAATGAATCTCATTAGTATGTGCAGGTGTGTGACCTCTGACTCCCACAATTTTGATGCGCAGAGGTCTTGGGGAGAGGATTTCATTTACTGGAGGGGATGCCCTAATCAGCAACGTTCTCCTCCTTTGTTGGTAGAATCGCCGTTAGGGCAAAGCTGCAAATCTAACGGGCGCTGTGTTTTCCCTCCCCTGGCTCTGCTCAGCCCGGGCAAAGATTCCACACCCCACCGTCCCCAAAGCAGGAGCTGTACAGATCACTTCTCTTTAAAGTGCTTTGTTCTGTTAGCTAAAATTGACATAATCAGACTGAATGGTATGGGGGGCAAGTTATAATACCCATATTTTCAAGATAAATAGCTATAAGATCACTAGGTCAAAATTCCCAGCAGGAGGGAGGGTACATTAAAATTTAGTTCTGG
>CM052437.1:4253557-4318700 GCA_028533085.1 Varecia variegata
CCTACAGGAAGAGTGCGATGTGCACTGTCTGGGGAATGGACACACTTGAGGCTTGGACTTGGGGGATTGGGAGGGACATGGGCAATATATCTATGCAGAACTTTTGTACCCCCATAATAAGCTGAAATTAAAAAAAAAATTAAAAAAAAAATAAAAAACACTCTATAAATTTTAATGATTTTTACTACACAGTTATGTATTTAAAAAACAATGAGTGGAAAGCAATAGATGAAATTTTAGAAAAAATTCTGGAAAACTACAAACAAATTATTAGATATGAAGTTGCTGGAATACAAAACCCATTTTAAAAGCCAATAGCAGTAATAACTAGCACAACGTTTTTCAGTTAAAATCAAATTACTGCCGTCCTCAGTAACAACAAAATATAAGGTGCCTAGAAATAACCTAAAAAAAGATGTGCAAGGTGTTTATGAGTCACAACATAGAGCATTTTTCTAAGACATGAAGACCAAGGTATGTTGAGAAATATATTATGTTTATATGTGTAAATACTCAATAATATATGCCAATTCTCTCAAATTAATGTATAAATTCAATACTATTGCAATCGATCTCCGTATTGTTTTTCTCAGAACCTGACAAGCAGACAAATAGCAGTATTTGCACTCTCAGACATCAAGATTACCATAAAGCTCTAGCACTTACATTGCTTGACATTGACACAGGTATGGTCTAATAAACCAATGATACAAAGTAGAGAGCCCAGAAAGAGACTCATATAAAATAAAAAATGTAATTTAAGTATGATAGTAAATACTCATTGAGTATCATGTGCCAGGTTCTGCATGAAGGAATCGAAGTGCAGCATTGCTCATTTAATCCCCAAAAGGTAGTTACTAACATTATCTCCTTTTTGCAGATTAGGGGAACTGAGGCAGAAATTCAGAGAGGTTGTGTAACCAGTCAAAGATGCCACACTTCCTAGGTGACGGAGCCAGACTTTGAACCCAAGCGGCCTCTACGACTGCTGTTGTAGCACGTCTTCCAAACCCGTGGTCCTCTACAGCGTAGCATTAAAATTCAGTACATAAAGGCGAGAATATTCATTAAATAGTGACGGAACAATTGACTAACCACATCTAACACACACACACACATTCCAGAATGATTAGGCCTCAATTTAGAAAGCAAAGTTTTAGAAGATTTAATTGAATGTCTTCATGGAATTGGAAAGAGTTTTCTTAAACAAGTTATGACAGCACTAACATTTTAGAAAAAGATTGATAAACTTAGCTACATTAAAATTTCAAATTTTTATACTGTTTCTCATACTTGTGCACAACGATTTAGGCACACAGATGTTCACCGGGGCAGTGTTTCACTAGCAAAATTTTACCACTAAATGCCTAACAATAGGAACATCACTAACTATGATGTGCTATGTTTACATAATGATATACAGTTATTAAAATGAATGAATCAAATCTATGTACATCAATATGATGTGTTTCAAATATGATGCTAAAAAAATTAAGTGAGAGAAACAGAATATAAAATATTTATGTAAGAAAGAAACAAACCAGGGTAGGTGGAATACAGTTGGAAAAAGGTTAACCATTGTTGGGGCTGGTGATAAGAACATGTGAATTCATTTTTCATTATCTCTCTGTTTTTGTGTGTGTTTGCTGTTTTCTATCATTAAAATTCTTAAAATAAGAAAAAATCATATGTAAAGTATAAAAACACATCCCACGATACCACTCGTCCTTTATGAGCACCTACACATGATGAAATATAAAAGCAGGTAGAGAAGGACACGCATGAATGGTAGGAAGTGGAATGAGGCCTGGGATAAAAGATTAAATGAAAGGGAATTAAATTAATTACAGATTAAAAAGGGGGTAAATAAAAGACTTCACAAACATGGGAGGATTTATTTCTTGAAAGATAATGATGTGAAACAAAATGTTAAGTCTGAGTCGTAAATACCTGTTGCTCATTTTATTGTTCTTTGCATTTGGGGACTATTTGAAATACTTGGTAGTTAAAATAGTTCCTAAAATTCACTCTTGGGTGGAATTCAAACTCCAGAGGGGCAGAGTGGGAGCAGAGAGGCTGGCTGGGAAGCTGCTCCATCAGCCCAAGCAGAATGGAGGACCTTGGGAATAGAGTGAAGGCAGTCAGGATAGTAGCTAATAGATTCCATGTGGAAGGTGTGTACAATAAACAATAATAGCATAAAATGATTTCTGAGTTTTTGCCTTAGGTAACAAGGTAGATGGTGGAGCCACCAACAACAAAAGGAAGGATGCAGATGAACAGGTTTGGAGGAGACATTGTTATGTGGCTATTTTAAGTTTGAGATCATTATTAAGCATCCAAGTGAGCTGCTGTGTACAGACAATGTAGACATATAGGATATGGATCAAACCTGTAGCTCAGAGGTGAGGTCAGGACAGGAGATACAAATTTGGAAGCCACCAGCTCAAGGATGGCATTTAAAACCATAGTCTTTGGGGAGCTCTTCCTGAAGAGCATGGGCAGAGAAGCGAAGTGGGCCCAAAACCAGGTTTTGGGCTGGGGAGAGGGAGCGTGGCCGGCTGAGTAACAGCCTCAGAGAGGTCTGTTAAAGTAAGGACGCTGAGATGGGCGAGGTTATCCCAATTGTCTGGATGGGCCGAATATCGATATGAAGACAGGGGTCCTTGTAAGAGGGAGGGGGAGGGGCAAGAAGCAGAGAAAGAGGAAAGGACAGAACTGGAGGCCAGAGAGCAGAGGAGACGGGAGGTTGCTGCTCGGAGGAGGCGGCAGGAGTCAAGGACTGCAGGTGCCTCTAGAGGCTGGAAAAGGAAAGGAAAGGAAAGGACCTGACCCCTCGAGCCACCAGAAGGGACACAGCCCTGCCAGCTCCTTGGTTTTGGCTCAGAAAGATCTAACCTACAGAACTGTAAAATACCAAATTCATGTTGTTTTCAGCGACTGTGTCTGTGGTTATTTTTTACAGCAGCAATAGGACATTCATATAGGGAGCCAGTAAAGAAGAAAGAGTGGCCAGGGAACCCGGGGAGAACGGCAGACATGAGCTCGTGTCCCACGAGTCAAATGGGAAACTATTTCTCGACGAGAGGAGGGCAGCTCTGTTCAGCTTTGCTGGGAGATGCTGTTCGTGTAGAAGAAAACTTCCCGCTGCATTTGTTAAGGTGAAGGTTGTGGCGACCTTGACAAAGCGGCTTCCTGGAGTGTAGACTTCCAACCTACTTTGATCAGAGGTGGTCAGAGAGGATGGGGGAGGCAGCGTGGAGAGTGAGATGACATCTCAGTGCAGGTCTCCCGTCAGGAGCTCCGGAGGAACAGGAGGCCACAGAAGGCTTCTGGGTTTACTTCAGAGGAGTTTCAGTGCTGGTGGGAACGTCCCCATGGAAACTGAAGAACTGATCATCTTACAGAAGCAAAGCCCGGGAGCACTAGGAGAGGAGGAAGGAAGGGCGGGACACGCTCCCCGGGAGGGCCGCTGGGGGGTGGGGCAGACACCTGGAAAGCATGGAGGAGAGCATGGGTCAGTAGCTGGGTGCTTCTGAAGGCTTAGGGGCGTGGGAAACCAGGTGCTCAATTGAGATGGGGGAGAAAGAAGGGAAGGGGCTTAGGAGGCTGGAGGGGATCCAAGAAATGAAGTTGTCATTTGGCAGGGCGGGAGAGTGACGTCCCATCTCTCAGGTGTAAGACCAAGGAGAGGTTACCCATCCACACTGAGATTCCATCTCTCCAACTTCCCTCCGTCCCATTCAACGGGTTCTTACCGAAGTGCAGAACCCACTGCAGAATTGCAGCACCGATAGTCCAAGGCAAAAGGAGACTAAAGGAAATTGTGAGTTTTCTCTTATATTTCCTAGCAAAAGAAACTTCAAGTTCTCCCAAATGGCATACCTTGTATTTTGATGAAAACAAATTTTAAAGACAAAGTCTGTTTCTAGAACTTTGAAAGCAGGAAGGACAGTCTTAAACAATTTGAGTACAACAAACTCCGGGTTCTCTGGGACGAATTCACAACATTAAAACTTAGTTTTCAGTTTCATAGTTTTAAAAACAGCCAGCATGAAGCTTTATCATCAGCTATAAAAAATCTGTAATCATTTCTTAGCCTTTGGAGATTGTATTTAATTTAAATGTTGAACTATGTGTCATAATTTTCATGAGTCTATGTTGCTAACCATATGTTTTTACAGGAGAAGGCTGTTTTCACTGCCTCCCCCATTTAATGAACTATTTTATAACTATGAAAGTGTGATTAGTTTATTTATATTTAATCAAAACACGCTACAAAAACTTGATAACTTACTCCTGAGAGCTGTGCATCATTGATGATAGATTGGAAAAAAGTATTCAGCAACTTAATCTGATTTGCCATCATAAATATTCAAGCCTTACATATTTGTTCCACAAAACAGTTGTTTAAGTGGCTTTAATTTATTTTCAATTTTATTGTCTCAACTGTATAATGCAAATCAATTGTTGAAATTGTTTGGCAACATCATCCAATAAATGCTGAAATCTCTCTCTCCTTCCCTCTCTCTCTCTCTCTCTCTCTCTCATTAAATGAATTAAATGAACACGATGGAGCTTCAGAATCCTGTAGTCCATCCTGCCAATTTCAAAGTATTTGCATCCCATCATTTAACCAGTTCCCTGAATGTACAGAATGAGAAGATGCTAAAATTTCATCATTATTAATAATTTCTTTGTTTAAAAAATTACCTCTAATAGTTCTGTTGCTAGTTATATGGAAGGCTAAGTATTCAGATAGAACACTAAAAATTCTGGGTAAAAATGTTTTTAAATTCTTAAAGAAAATCTTTATGATATAATAAGAAATTATCAGGAAAAAATCCAAGGGAAAGTCAGAAAGAAGAGAAAGTAAGAGTAGTAATGAAGCATTGTTGCCTTGAGAGCAAATCTGGTGAACTTTCATTTTCATGGCCTTTATGAAAAAGCCCAGGTCCCACTAAAATGTGGGTATCCCCTAGGAGAGCCTCCCTCCCTACTTCCGGGATCCCAGAAGACTGGAGCCTCACTGGAAGGATGTAGAGGAAGCAAATCCCACACTCACGCCCACAGGGACTGCCTTGGTGCTGGGAAGACTGGACGGGGGAAGGCTTTGAGAATTTGTAATGAAAAATAAGCTTTTTAACCAAATTAATGCAAATTTACATGAACTAAAACAAAATTCATAACTGACAGTTTTTCCAACTTTCCAGCAAACACGACCAATAATATCATTGGAGCTATGTTAATATCAGACAAAAATAGACTTTAAAGCAAAACATCATTAGGGATAAAGAAAGTCACAACAAAATAATGAAAGAAAATTCACTGGGGATTTTTTTTCCCAAGTTTTATTTTGTTTTGTCTTATTTTTTGTTTAGGAGGGAGCTCTTATTACTCTTGCTCATGATTTTTTCCCAAAAAGTTCATATATTCCCTAAAGCCTTTCTATTTTCCTAAAGGCCTAGGCTTTGAAACTGGAAAGCCAGCTATGGTCCCTGGAAACAGAGTCTGAGATGCACAACTGCACGACACAGGTTCACTGGGGAGTGTTCTTAACAGACAGCTCTTTAAGGAGCAAGGGAGGCAGGATGGGCAGAGAGAGAGGTGACTCCCTGAGAGATCCAGCCTCCTAGGGGAAGCACTGCAGGCTGGGACTGGCCTTCAGAGTGGTTCCAGCTGAGGCCAGGGGGCCAGGCCTTTGTATCCGTGTGTCAGCCAGAAAGTGAACACGGGCCATCCTCTGGGAGGTGATTTAACCTTGAATGAGGTAGGAAGGAGCTGGGCAGCACAGCACAGCAGCCACTGCCGTCCACCCTGGCTTCAAATTCACTTGCTGCTTCTAATAGGTGTGCCCCATCAGGGAACAGCTCCCCCAGGATCTCAAGCAGACTTGTCACCCAGGAAACTTACAACAAGAGATCAGTGGAATAAACTTCAGCCTCCACTGCTGCAGTTGATCTCGAGGCCATGACTGACAGGCATCCTCCTCTTCCTCCACCAATGGTTCAAGGTACCCTCACCCTCAGCTTGCACCTCTGCTGGTCTAGGTGGTTTGCCTGGGGAGGTAGGCCAGACCATCATCTCTGCAGGGTCTGAACCCCTGGTCGTCACCCCCTTCTCAAGCTGTGACTCCTGAATGTGGCCATGTGCAGCCGAAACTGAGTGTGGGAGCACAAAGAGACACCCCAGCACGTCCTCTAAGCACCCAGCACATGCTTCCCTGGCCCCTGGGGCCCCACTTCCCCCATCAATTGTCCTGTCTGGATATTGCCCTTCCTGGTCTGCCGGCCCTTGTCATGAGAGATGGGAAGTGACCCGGTGGCTGGTGTAAATTGAAGTTCAGTAGGATTCTTGCGTGTGCCCTGTGGAGGCATTCCTCCTCTGCAAACCAGGACCTCTGCACCTACAGAACCCACATGGCAGAGACAGAAAGCCACATTCTCCAAGTGGTCACTGGAGTGAGGGTGAGTAAGGCCACTCCTGCTACCATCCTTTGGTTCCCACCCACTAGGGACACAGCATCATTGACAGAGTGTGCATACTGCGTCCCGGAGGACAATGGCCCATCCTGCTAGGGCAGCATCCCTAACCTGGACCCCACTTAGCTATCTCCACCTCTCTGTCAAGCTGGCAGCTTCTGGGGGTGTCATATATGATAGAGAGCAGAGCCCATGGTCACGTGCCTACTGCTGCGTCTCCACTGTGAGGAAGTGGGTGCCTTGACCTGAAGTGGTGTTGGGCGGAGTCCTGTGCTGGTGGGTGGTGGAAAGGCAAACCCATGCCAAGGCTATCTAACGATCCTAGTTCAGATGCATCTAACCCCTCCATGATAGAAAGGGTCCGTGAGGCCAACTTCCTGCCAAATGGTTGGTTGATCTCCTTGAGAGACTAACATTGGCAGCCCAGTTGCTCATCCTTGCTGCTAGCAGATTAGACATCCAGCAGCACAGTGCTCGGAGGAGGCATGGAGGGTGGAAGCCCATGCCCGTGGGCTCTTTGTGGCCTCATCTCTGCCACTACGGCATCCACCGTACCTGCACTGGGACGGGGGGTGATGACAGGCTCACTTATATCAACTGGCCAAGTCCTCCTGCCTGTTTGGTTGCCTGCTGCTCCTCCTATGATGAGTGCTCCTCCCACAGTGAGTGCTCCCCCCACGGTGAGTGCTCCTTGGTGGGCACCACCACGTGATACATAGACTTCCCCTGGATGCTCAGTCCTACAGGTCCACACACAGGCCTTTTCCCCAGACCTCCTTGTCTCCCATATTCCAATCTCTCTCTTTTCAGAACATTCCACTGTCCATGAGCTTTGCCATAAACGTCACGTGGCATATATTCTTTTCTCAGGCCACTTTGCTTTCCCCACACAGTGGATGAGCAGATGGCCTACTTAGGTAGAGGTGCCCTAGAGCTGCCATCCCCAACCCTTGGGCTGCAGACTGGTATCAGTCCACGGCCTGTCAGGAACGAGGCCGCACAGCAGGAGGTGAGCAGCGGGCAAGCGAGTGAAGCTTCGTCTGTATTTATAGCCGCTCCCCATTACTCACATCACCCCCTGAGCTGAGCTCCACCTTCCCCCTTCTCCCTGTCGGTGGAAAAATTGTCTTCCATGAAACGGGTCCCTGGTGACAAAAAAGTTGGGGACTGCTGCCCTAGAGGACTTCCGCTCACCACTGTTTTCCAAGGCCATCCCTGGGGGCGCTGCCCGAGGTCCACACGCACCACTGAATCAAGGCAGCTGGCCCCACAGACGGCCACTGGTGTGCGGTGATGGAGAAACACCAGACCAAGAATGGCGGATGGTGTGAGGGCCGAGCCAACCATTTGTGCAACTTCCTAGTTTTCTGTGGTCCTGGCCACGCTCAGCCCCGGCTGTCCTACTTCCCTTCCGATGGGCTCACCCAGCCCAGCCATGTGGTTACTTCCCCTCCCACAGTGAGTGACTTGCTGCGTCTCTACAGCAGGAGCTACTCTGCAGATGGTGTAGACCCTTCTAGTGCTGAGGGCACGGCCTTTCTCCAGAATGCCTGTCGTTATCCTGCGATTCTCCCGGGGCTTGTCACAGCTCCAGGTGGTGTCCTTTCTGTTACACGTACATCTAGGACCACACAGATCTCATGTGCCACACCGTATCTGCCAGAGCACCACACCATTGTCCGAGTTGTAGGACACAAACAGCAGGATTATTTGCACCATCACCTGGACCTACTGGGGGCACTTTGCTCTCCAGGTCCTACTGAAACATGGGAACCCTCCACGTCACCCAGAACCTGGGTCGAAGCGGTATTCCTCAGGGCGGAATATGCGTCCTCCGCGGGCTGCAGAGGTCTCCTTAGCACTGTGCTGCTGCTTTCCCAGGGGAGGGTGCGAGGCTCGGTCATCTTTTCCTTTGGAGATGCTGTCCTGGCAAACCCTAAGGGGGCTGCTCTCCTGGCCTGGGATGTGCCTGGATCTTGCCAAGACCCCCAAACTACTTGCCACTGTTTGCTCATCTGGTCCCATGAGCATGACACAAGGATGTCGGGGATAAATGTGATAGCTCATGGAACATCCAGATGGGCCAGGTGACTGCAGACCAAAAAAATGACAAAAGTTATTGAGCTTAAAAAATACCAGAGATTCTAAGATCTTCAGAGAACTGAAATTTGCCTCATTTAAAAACGAAAGGTACAAGGGCATTTAAAAACATAAAACCAATAAATTGCAATGCATAATTTAATCTCCAGCATTAGCAAGTCTCATGATTTTTTTCTTTTATCATATGAAGAATCTGTTTTGGAAACAAATATGCAAAATGAAACATAAATAAGAATTTTAAAAATGACAAAAGCGAGAGAGTCAATGTGGACCTGGAGCAGGACCATAAACACATCCTTTGTTCTAGGTCAGGCCGAACTGCTTCTGATCTTCCTCTGTCCAAGGGTGGGAAATAGCACACTCCCCCATCAGTGCTCCCTTGCGCAGGCCGAAGACTCTGGTAACCTCCTGGCCAGGCCGCGACATCTGGCACAGCAGCTGCAACCGGGACAGCGGGACGACTCTTCACTCCGAGGACGTTTACTGTCCCCTCACTTTCCATCACGTTGAGTCCGAGCCAGACTGGCGAGTTAACGAGGCTATGACGAGGACCACAGCTCCCGAGTCCTGGAAGTCTCTGACGGTGATGCTCATCTCTGACCTTCCTGCCACCAACACAAGGCATGGCCATGCCTATGGTTTACACTTTTGCTGGGGAAGCAGCCTTCCTCACTACAATGTCTTTTATCCTGGGCCACAGACCCAATGATAAGCACATCTGTTCCTGTTGTCCTTGAGGACCAGGGAGACTGTCAGCAGAACCTGAGCCAGGATTCCATGTATGGCCTGACCCCTTGGTCTCCAGTCTAATAAGGGGGTCGTGGTAGCATCTTGGGTCCCCAAGTAGCAATGTCAGTTCGGTAATCCTTGAAGAGCTTGGGTATTCCTCTTTCCTCATTATGCATTTGCCTGAAGAAATGTCCTAGATCCCTCTGGGGAAGAAGTGGGAGTGACTGCTGAAGACTCTTGCTCTGATGTTGCGTGTTTCTCCCTGGGAGGAGTCTGCTTCTCCTTCAGTCAAAGCGTTCTGGGGCTGAGAATTAGCTCAACTCAAGAAACTAGGCAAGAGATCCTGACTATTGTGCCCCTCGGCAATCCTTACCTGATTTCTCGTCATTTTACAGATGAAGTATCATCCCTGCTGGCTGCCCCCTGACTCCCGGCTAGAACAGTGTGTCTGGCCATCCTCACTGCTCATGCAGGGAGGTGCTCCGGGGTGCCCCGCTGACGCTGCCTGTCACTGTGATCATCGCCTCCACCTCGCTTCTGACAGTGAGCACAGGACCCTGTCACCCCATCGCTACTGGGAACCAGTTCTGTGATTTCATCGCTGTCATCAGCTCTGACACTCAGGGTGCAGTCATTCCTGAGTCAAGGGTACTGGGACCACTGTCCCCAGTGCATTCCTCTGGAGGTGGAAAGTCCTCCAGGCCATCTGGAGGGTGGTCAGCATCCTGGGAACCGCAAAGGGAACAAAGAAATGCGCAGGGGAAGGGGAACCTCCCAGCACACCACGTCACAGCACGCCAAGAATCACCTGCTCCCTTCCCTTCACTCCTGAGATCTCCTTCGTCTTTTGTACTCGCTCTCTGCCTACCACTCAGACATGTCTCAAGGGCTGTGTCAGCGTCTTACATGTCCCTAAACCACCAGTGCCTAGCATGGTAGCATCCAGCAAGTATTATAAACAAAATCATTAAGCAAGCCACCCATATTCATTATGGTCATTTATATGGTCAGATTTAACCTTCTCTGAGGGCCACTGTCATCACAGAGCAGAGCAAGTGCCACCAGGAGGCCTTGACCTCGCACAGCCAGTGGGCCCTCAAGAGCAACCTTGCACAAGAGCAACCCCCAAACACTGGCACGTTCCCAGCTGAGCCAACACGCATCTGACCCACCCACAGGGCACTACATCTGAGCCCTCCAGAAACCAATTTGAGCACTGCTTCTTGTGGCAAGTGACAGGAAACCAAGAGGACACAGGGACCGTGTCGAGGTTAACAGGGAGGATCCTGCAGCACCCAGATCTCTGGTTTCTGTTCCTCCCCAGCGTTCGGTGCCCTCCCACTGCTGGTAAGATGGAAGGCCATGCGAGGTGCAGGGAGTGCCCCCAGGCCGCACCGAGGTCAGGGCTGTGTCCTCCCACTCCATCGCAGGGCCTCTCGAGGGCCCTGGCAAATGGGACACACCCCAAGTTGTGCAGGAATTCTCCCCTTCCTGCCAAACCACCTTGGATCTTCCCGGAGAGGAGCCCTGTGCCCCAGGGCAGGGTGGGGCGGGTAAGGGAGGAACAAGAGGAGACTGAGGAAGGCCACATACCAGCAAGCTACGGTCTGGGGCTGTGTCTCAACCAAGATAGTTATTACGTTGACAATCAAAAAAAAAAAAAAAATGGAAAGAAAACTTACCCACGCTAAGCCCTGGAGTGCCTTGTAAGATGAGGGTCTAGGAGGTGCCCAGTTGCTGCTTGTTCCAGGAATGAAAGGGCAGCTGCAGGTAGGGGAAGAGCCAGGGAACCTCACACGACAAAATCTGAATTGAATGACTGTGAACTGAAAAAGGAAAAGAAGGAAAGGGACCTCAAATTGTTAATTTTGTCTAGAAATAAGATGCAAATTATTGTAAAAAATAACTGTCAGATTGCTAAAAGGCAATTTATAGGTCACAAGGAAAGACCTCTGGTCCAAGAGGCTTAATGCTCTTCTAAAAGGAGATCAGGAAAAGCGGGCAGCTAAATAGGAGAAAGTAAAGGCAAGAGAGCGTGTCAGTGAAAGCACGTCCTGCCTGGGATGCCCCCAGGCCCGGGGAAGCACAGCCCCCAGGGACTCAGGCTGAGAGCAATGTCTCAGCGTCTCTGCCCAAGGAGAACCAAAGGCCTTGACACATCATGCTCCATGAGACAAGAAAACTCAGAGAAATTTGGGTGTGCTCTAGGGGAAAAACAAAATACAGACAGACAAGGGTGATGGCAGTTTTGTCGAGCATAATCTTTACAAACCCTTAACCGGGGTTCCAGCTTGGCCACTTACTGTCACCAGGGCAAGTTTCTCAACCTCCCAGAACCTTAATGTCCTCGTGTGTAAAGTGACAATTACAACAATGCTACCTACCTCATAATACCGTTATAAAGATTTAATAAGGGCATTCTTAACTGCCTTGCACCTTGCCCTCCACGCTGACTGTTGTTTTTTTGTGACCTGTCAACTTTGCCATCAACCCGCCGTGCAGTCCGAGCAGATGATGAAGCTGTGCGCCCTTGGGGTGCTCACTCCCTGGCGTCCCAGTGCAGCCGGCGTCACCAAGCAGCACAGTGCAAGGGCCGTGGCCCCCACTGGACACAGGCGTGGGTCTCTCTCTGACCCCCGGCTGAGCCACAGTGCGAACGAAGCCTTAGCAAAGGCCTTTCTCTGGGGGCCTCGGTTTAGTTATCTGGGAAAATACAAGTTTCACGCTGGGTGTTCTCCGAGCTGCCTTCCAGGCTAATGGTTTGGGAGGCTGTGCTTTCATAAAACAGTCTCACGTTGGGCAGGGAGGGATGGCCGGCCGCGTACGTCCTTCACTCTCCCGAGAGCCACCCAGGCCCTCCGGAGCCACCGCGTCACATGGAGCCAGCCTCTGAGGGTGTTTATGTCCCTCTGCTTTGATCACAGCTGATTAGTGAATTTACAACGTGTTTGAATTTCACTGGGCTTACATTTCACAAGCGAGAGCAAGGTTTAGTCGACACTTTCCTTTGCTAAGGGCAACGGTCCCGGCGTGAGAAGGCTTTCCCCAAACAGATACCGTCTTTAAAAACCTCTAGGAGGCCAAGTGTTAAACAAAAGTATAACTTGAGACCTTTTCTCTTGATTCCCTATTTTGGGCATTTGCTGTTTGCTTTGTGATTGCACGAGCAAGTGCACCCTTATACACGAGCCTGCACGCGTGTAAGCATGCAAGCATGCACGCGTGTGTGCACACACGGTGGAGCTCTGCCCCAGTTAAATTAAAAGTGACTGCTCTGAGGCCGCTGAAGGTAACGTAGTGACAAGATCACTGGCTGAGAGGCAAGACACCAAGTTCCGATTCTGCCACTTGCTAGGTGCTATAACTTGGGAACTTCTTTTAACTCCCCCCAACCTCAGTCTCCTGATCTGTAAAATCAAGACTCTGAGTCAAATGTGGAATCCAAGTCCTGTTTGGCTTGACGCTTCTACGTAAGCTCGTTACCCAAGAACCCAGCTTCAGAAAGGACCCCCTGAGTTCCCGCTCATCCCAGAATGTTCTTTAATCCAACAGGATATAAAGAAATAGACAATTCTTCAGGCTTACAGCACTGGGTCAGATTTATGGAAGCGGTTTCCCTGTATTTCTGATTGGCTTCTGCCTTATGTGGGCCCTGAAACCTGTTCTGGAGGCCGCCTGCATCTTAAAGCCCCTTAAAGACGGTCTCATCTGAGGACTGCACTTGCAACTTGCACTACAGGCCGGCTTTGCCCGAGGAAGAACCTGTTCTTATCAAAGCCCACGGGGAGTGAAGTGGGGTCCACAAGGGGAAGCGTGTGGACAACATTAGAGCAACTGGGACCAGGTCCCCGGGGTGTGGGGTGGAGATGCCAGTCTGCTTCCCTGCGCCCACCTGGAAGTTGCTGACACGAGAAGAAGGAGATAGAAAGAGGGGTAGGGAGGGAGGCAGGTGGTCAACCTCTGTTCTTTCCCAGGGTCCAAACAATCCCCCCCCAAGCCAGAGCAAGGAGCTTTGGTGGGAAATTAGCACTTAAAGAGGCAACATGGTCTGTCCTGAAAGGGTGGTCTGCTGTGAACCCTCAGGAGCCCGCTCCTGTGACCTCCTGTGGTCCTGCTCTGGGCTCTTGGGCCTCAAGGCAACTTCTCTGTCTCTCCCCTGCCAGGGGTCTTCCCTGACCCCTCCACCCTCACACACCCACCCTACCAGGCAAGATGATTATCTCTATAGATTTCCATCTCCCCTACTGGAATGAAGGTTCTTTGAGGCTGACCATGCATCTAATTGGTGTCTATACTTTCAGTACTTAGTACGCAATTGGCACACAATAAATACTTAAAGAAAGACTAATTGAATGAATGAAGAAAGGAAGGAATGAGCAAGCCTGGGAAGGTGGGGCGACTCAGGAATACATTCATTCAATCACCACTTCCTGAGAATCAGACCAAGCGACAATGGGACTCACAGAGTGTCCAGGAGATGTTGTCAAAACCGCAAGGGGGTCTCAGTCTAGGACCAATTGATCGTCGCACAAAACTCCCATTATTGAGACAAGGAGGATTGCCAAGGAAGAAAGAAATTTTTAATACAACAGATGTCTTGTCGTGAGAACAGAAGAAGCTGCCTCAAATTGATCTCCTGTACTACTACGGGATGTCACATGCCTTGGGGCAGGCCAGGGTGTACCTCACAAGGGGCTCGTGCAGTGGGCGCAGGCTGTGGGGGATGGGCAGGAAGTCTGCCCTGGGGCCTTCAGAATCTCAACTCCTTTGTCTTATAGAAAATCCATCATTTCAGTCTCAGGCTATAATCCCAGCTGTTTGGGAGACAGAGGGGAGAAGATCACTTGAGGCCAGGAGTTCATGTTCATCATTTCTGGGAAACCACTCAAAGGGTCAAGTAGGTAGTTAAGGGAGAGGATTATAAAAATCACAGAGGGGTCCACGGAGCCAGTTACAGACACAGGGATGTTCCCAGGCTTTGCCCCCCCTTGAGAGGCACGCCACCCTGCTAGGCACCTACTAGGGTGTGTTGCAATTATTAGTTCTGTGTCTATCTCTTTGGTCCCCTAGCTAAATGACTCAGCATTAAAATGAGAGCAAATGCTGATGCGGTCTCTTCTGGTCCACTGGGAGATGCTTTGGAAGGTCTTAACCTGTAAAAAACCAGCTTCCCCAGGGAAGGGGCTGAGAAGTTGGCTGAGACTGCCTACCTTGAAGAAGGCAGGAGGGTTCTAAAAAGGACAGCCGAGCCCTGTGCAGGCCCAGCCCACCTAGGACGGCCAACAGGCTATGCTCCTACATGCACAATGTGCAGAAGGACAGGACAGTGGTCTGTGCAGCCATGACAATGGCCAGAACACAGACGAGGACAACTGCAGCAGGAACCTGGGAGGGGAGAGGCTGAGTTGCAGCTCAGGACTGAAAACCCCAGCCAGGACCAGGCCAGAGTGTCTGTGCCCAACTTACTTTGTCTTTTCCCAGCCTCCCGGGACAAGTCACCAGGTCTCAGGCCAGGCTTATGACAATACAATGGAGTGGAGTCTGCAGTGAGCACATCAGAGCCTCGACTACCCCTCATGTCATCACCCTAACATACAGGACAGGTGTGGTCTGCCGTATGTCACACTACAAAGCCATATGTGTCAACAGGTACATAGAGACTGGGTTGCTTGTCTTTAAATTCTGGCTCTGTTAGTTACTAGCTATGAGACCTTGGGCAAATTACTTAACCTCTTTGTATCTCGGTTCTCTCCTAGGAAAATGGGATAATAATAGTACCTTCCTAACAAAGTTATTGTCGGGATTACAGGAGTTAATGAGTGCAAATGTTGAGGCCAAGGGAAAAACTTCTTCTGAAAGTTCACTGAAAAATCAACTGACAAAAGGCAGATTAATTGGAGAGAAGTCATATAAAATGTATCGACGTGTACATGGGAGACCTCACAGAGTGATCACTCAGCGCCCAGTGGGGTGCAGAAGCCCATACAGTATCTTGAGGCTACAGAAAGAACGGGGGCTTGGATGGGGGCAACCCGGTCATGAGAGTGGAGGAAGATGAGGCCTGGCTAGCAAGGGTGGTCTTGTGACACAGACGAACCTCACAGGTAGCAGCCCTCAGAGAGAATAAATGGTAATATTGCTTTCAGACCTCCAACAGGCTCAACTCTCAGTTACTCCTTTCTAGCTCCAGACAAGGGAAGGCCTGGCTGCATCGGTGCAGATGCTACAGATGCAAATCTCCCCACAGAGACAGCCTTGCAGGGCTGCTGCTTGCTGACGGCCATCTCAAACTATGTCAAAGAAATGTATCTTGAGGTGAACCATTTTAATTTCCTTCAGTCCCATTAAACGTTTCAACACGTTAAAAGCCAGGTTGACAGCCTTGGAGAGACTGGGTTAGAGGTCATTAGACATAAGAAGAAGAGTGGGGAGAAAACAAATTGGGATAGCAGAAAAGAGCAAATTTAAATATATCGTCCCGTATCTTCTGTAGTCAGTCTCTTACTCCCGGGAATAGACCAGTTTGGTTAGACAGCTGCGTCCCATTCCAGGAGGTGGCCTTGCAGGTGGGCTGGGCCTCTGTACATGATGCAGGAAAACAGATCTTTAATAAGAGGCATTTCTATGGGAACAGAAAAAAACATAGGTTAATGTCTGGAGTAGTCCAGAGACTAGTTTTTTTTAGAGTCTCTGAAACATCTTCAGATTCAGTGCCAATCTTACAGATGTTTCTGGACTGGAGTTTGATCAGGTGTTCGAGTGAACTTTCTGGGTAGTCTATATACATCAGCAGGCACGAAGACTGTTTGTATGTAGTAAGTTGCTGTGATTTCTCCCAATGTTCACTGAAGTTGTCTAGCTTCAGTTTAGGGGGTATTAAGCAAAGCACAGTTTTCATTTCTAGCGATTCCAAGTCAGAAATAGGGAAGAAAAAATTGAAAACATGAGGTTGGAGACTTGTATCCAGAAAAGCGTTCAGAAGTCAGTCCAAATTGTGAGCCAACAATAAAAACTCAGAAACAATGGGCAAGGCTAGAATCTAATAACAGATGTACTATAGTTTTCTTTTGAAATATAATTTCCTCTCTCTCCAGTCCCCCATTTCTACCAAAGACAAAGCGTGGTGGGACCAATTTATTTGAAAAATAAGTTTTAGTCTTATTATACTTGGCCTGATTATTTGCATAAAGTGCAGCAGGAATAGTGATTGGCCATATAGACTCTTTTTTAATTCACTTTGCTGGAATTTTTATTAAGAATCTCAGATTAGACTTTGAAAAGCCTCGAAGCTATGAAGCCAAGCCAGAGATTTGACATCAGACCTGTATGAATTAGATGAATTCTTCTTTTCTTGAGTCCCCAAATAACTTCAGTTTCCTGAGTCTGTCGGAAAGTGACATTCTTTACTTACCACAAGTCAGAAACCCTGTGATAATCACATAGACACGTTACCAGTCCAGTCTTTCCAAGGGGCTTCTTATCAGCTCTGTAAAGTCCACCTCGATTCCTGAAAGCATTCTGGTCATATCTGAAAATATTTCATTCCAGCCAAAGCCTTGGTAAAGAACTGGTGTCTCCAATTGTGTCCTGTTACAACAGAAAACATATTATTATTGAACTTATGCAAATAACTATATTGCCATAAATTAACAATGCACAGTAACAGTTTCCAGATTCTGGAAGAATCAGGTAGAGAAAAAGATAAATGCTTCCAATTTTGCTCACAAAAGTATACTTGACCCAATTGTTGTCAGCTATAAATAGCTCAAAAGGGAAAAAAAAAAGTTTTATTGACTCTGGAAGACAAAACATAAAAAGAATCAGCAATGAGTGGTTCAAACAGAAAGTTCATGAAAAAAATTATTTTAGTCCTCTATCGGTTCAGTCCCATGTAATTAACTCTTGTTCCACTTGATGTTGGATCAGCAACACTCATGAACCCAGCAGCTTTGCAATTAGAGTCTCGGAAGTTTTTACCCAGTGCAATGGTGTGATCTACAAAGTCACCAGAAACCTGTCCTCAGCAGCACTTGTCAGTCCTTTCCATAACTTTTCTTGAGGAAGCAGCAAATTTTTGGACTATACCTGATTATAAACCACTTTTTAAGAAGAATCAAAATAAAATGATAATTGTGAATGACTAAGGTCTTAGCATAGTCATGGTTAAAGATACAATTGACAAGGAAATGTGGTTATTTCTGTGGCATAAAACAATTTAACATAATAGTTCATAATTATCATTGATAACATATACTAAGGCATATCGGGAATTGCACACAATTTTGGAACATATGTTAATAACACATTTATACAAATATAACCCAAAGAAATTTAAACACCATTTCATATTTGACAATGCTTTCCATATAGTTTTAGCATACAAAATAAGCCTCATCTGTCTCTCTCAGACTTCCAGGAGACTTAATATCCAAAAAGTTAGTTTGAGGACAGAAAGACTAATTTTGGAATTTGAAATTTTGATTTTGTAACATTTTTCAAATATCAAAGGTTTAAAACACTTGGCCAAAATAGGATCACAGGTCACTGTAAAATAATAGTCATTAATTTAGCCAAAGTGATAATACAAAGATTTCCAAAAGCAAAAAACCTTTACTCTTTGATAGAGAGGAGACTCAGTTTCCCAAACAATCATAAGACCTAATAAAGACAAACTGAAGATGTCTTGCCCTTCTTTTTTTATTTTGCAATTTACTCAAAAGGTAAATGAAAATGTTTTACTGTCTCTTATTAATACTACATGAAAATCTTGTTCAAAATTGAAAACTAAATTCTACCTTTGCATTAGTGAATTATTAATGCAAAAGCTAATTTTAATAAAACCCTATAAACAATCTATCCAATCTCATCAACTCTGACCACAACATAAGATTTCCATAAACATTTTATAACCTCTTACAATTTTTCTCATTTTTTTTCTTTTCCCAACTTTCTATATCCATTTAGTTTTACCTATTCTTTCATTAATTTAAAACAACTTTTAAAAACCTCTAAACTAGGCAAAATTACTTTCCCTTTTAACAAAAACCACATTCTAATGTCTTTTTATAATCTTTCTTACCAAAAACACATTTTACTTCCCTTACACATTTTTCATATAGAATTTTTTTATATCTAACAGTTTTAGTTACATATATTAATTACAACATTAACTCTTAGTAACCTTTATTTTTAGTGAAAACCCTGGGAAGTAAGCAATTTTAATTATGTACCAGGTCAGCGCCCAGGACACAGGACAGCGCTGTGAAGCCAGTGCCTAGAGGATCTAACCCCTCCCAGCACGGCCAAGAGGCACAGCTGGGCTGGGAGGACAGGGCCTGGGTACTGTCCCCAGGCCTCACTATGGTCATTTGTCTAGACCTCAGAATCTAAAGGCTCAAATCCAAAGATATAAGCTCACAGACAAATTAAGCTAGTATCAAAAATATCACAGAAGCAACAGTTAAAATATCTATCAGAGACAGTATAAACCATAGGCCAAGAAAAAATATCTAAATTAAATTCTGAAGACATTTCTCTTTTATTTTACCAACAATTTTAAAAGTATCTTTATTTACCAAAGATTACTCAAATCACATGAACTAAGAAAGCATTTGAGCTTATTTAATTCATTTGTGAGTACTCATTTATTTGAAAGTCAATTTGATATCACATAGTCAATGTATAATAATAGACGTGTATACATGGATACACAAAAATACAGATGGACACAAATAAAGACTTTAGAGCTTGGATTTTTGCAGTTGAAGCCATGAGACCAGTAAAACTCATTAGTTTAAAAGGGCAGCTAGATTTCAGTTATTGTGCCTTTGTAAATGGAAAGTCCCACATGGCCCAAGCACTCACTGAGTTTTAGAGAAAACAGGGTAGCAAATTTACATCTCAAAGTGCAGAGAGAATTTAACCTTTTTAAGAAGGAGTTTGGGTGTGTTAATTAGAGGAAGATTAAAAATGGGTGCTAAGGTAACACAAAATCATAGGAATTTACCATAGGATTTTTTTTTTATAAGGAGACCAATTTCACTTAGCCAGGTAGCTTTTAATTTACTACCTGTTTTTCAATTAGATCACTGAGCTCAGTGCAGAGCCCATTAAGAAGCAGAGCCGACAAAGCATTTGCAGTTTTTAGGGCCTAATAGTTTAAATATGTGAAAAGCAGGCACAGTTGGAAGACAGAGCATCTAGATCTTTAAAACTCAAGGATTTCACTTTTACAATGAATCTCAGGTCTCCAAAAAGAGGGAAATGTCATAGGACCAGGCAGTAACGCTTTGGCAGTGCACTTCACTACAAAGACATTTCCCCAAGTGTTTGAACTGTGCCTCTCTTGTTGAAGCGCACAAGGGAATGAGCAGCCCCCTTGGTAAGAGCTGCTTACTGTAAACCACGGTGGTTGGCCACCTCCAAAACTGAGCTCTCCCCAGGGACTCACAAGGGTCACACACGCAAAGGTCAAGCATTCTCTCTCAGTACGAAGGAATTTCTGGCACCCCCGAAACCAAAGAGGTCCGGTGCCACGAGGCAAAAGAGAACAGAGCCTTGGGCCTGAGAGGAACCTGTCCCTGACTCTGGAAACACCACAAGGAAAGCAGAAGACCCCAAAAAGGGGTTAAGTGGCACCTTTTTCTGTGTTCTTTAAGGTGTCTGAGTCATTCCATGTGGTACAGAGGATGGCAATGAGGAGGGAGGAACAGGGAGGATATTTGTCCCTTCCAATCTCCTGTTGAACTTTGATCCCCAGTGTTGGAGCTGGGGCTTGGTGGGAGGAGTCCGGGTCAGGGGGGCAGATCCCCCATGAGCACCTTGGCGCTGTCGTCCAGGTAATGAGTGGGTTCTCCCTCTATGAGTTCCCAGGAGAGCGAATGGTTAAAAAGAGCCTGGCTCCTCCTCCCCTCTCTCATGCTCCCCTCTCACCATGTGACACACCTGCTGCCCTCTTGCCTTCCGCCATGAGTGGAAGCTTCTTGAGGCCTCACCTGGTGCAGGTGCTCGTGTCACACCTCTCGTACAGCCTGCAGAACCGTGAGCCCCACTCAACCTAGAGTGGGCATGAAGAACAAGAGCCCCAGCTCACCACCGTGGGGGCCCACAGTGATCTCACAGCAGCTCCGAGAGGCGGGCCCCGAGTGGCTTCATTTCACAGGTGGGGACAAAGGCTCCCGTGGGAGGGGTGGACTGCCCTTGAGCTCAGGTCTCCTGACCCCTGGGGTCTAGAAAAATCACGGAGGCATTTCTGGGGAAGGGAGCCCCAGAGATGGGGAGACTGTGGGACTGGGATCCCATCAGGAGATGAGACGAGCGGGGGGTCTTCCAGCCCCCTCTTATCTACATCCTCAGCGTCTGCCCTCACGTGGCTGACTGCAGTGACAAGGCAGATCTAGGACTCGAAGGATCTTTGATGTACAAAGGCTCATTTGGGGGGAGGGAGTGTGGGAGGAGGGAGGAAGTGGCACGTTGGTGGCTTTGTGCAATTATTTTCCAAGACTAACAGGATGCTGTTTTCTTCAAACAAACCTGATGTCCTTGCACCCTATTGCCCTTGAATTAGATCAGTTACAAAGACAGCTTCCCCCAAGGTGATGGGGCATGTGACTCTCCTTTCAAAGTGTCCTTCGGTGTGCTTTGATGTCTCGGGCCTCTCTCCCTTGGGCACGTTTTCCTTGGCTCAGTCGACTATCAAGTAGTTTTCGAAGTAGTTTCTTTCGATGGTAGTTTCTTTCAAAAGTTGCCTTTTGAAGTAGTTTTTCGATAGACATTTCAGCATCAAGCCGCACCCACATCTATGTAAAATACTGCTCCAGCCATCCCTTGCCGCTCCTGAGGCCCAGGGCTTAACACCATCCGACTGTTCTGCCCACCAAGAGGGGAGGGGGCGTGCCACAGCAGAGCGGAGGCAGAAGCAGGAACACAAGGCCATTTTACTCCTCCATTCCCTCATCCATTCATCTAAAAAAATGCATGATGAGCGCAAAATCTGTGCTGTGTTCTGTTCTGGAGGTGAGAGAGAGGATTCCTGCCACCAGGGTGCTTGCAGAATGACAGGGGAGGTGGACACAGATAAACCCTGTGAGGACGGGGTGCAGGGCACAGTGCGGGGCTTCGAAGGAGAGAGGGGCTGTTGGCCGAGCCTGGAGAAGGCCCCCGAGATGGGACCCTGAAGGACAGATAGGGTGTTCTCTGCTCTTTATCTCTGGAATGCAGTGGCTTACCCAGAGGTGCGCCGGACAGAAAACACTGGCTTTGTAATGTCTGCCAGTTCCCTTGGTGCAAACACTCCCAGCTAATAGGGGCAAATTTCAAGTTACCGATGTAGACCGATGTGACATCACTGAATGCAGAGGTGGAAAACGATACGCAGTGGCCACTGTGACATAGTACGTCCACCCTACAGACACAGTGGATGTAAGTGCCTTCACGAAAATAGGTCCCAGTGAAATAATTAGGAAGTGACGAATTTGAAAATTTATTATCTTTATTTTACTATCATTTCTTTTAAGTTGCTATAATGTATTTTAATAATGGCTATATTTAATAACCAGCTCCCTAAATCCCTCAAAGTTTAACAGTCAGCTCCTAGCACGAGCCGGCTCGCACACCTCTGGGTTACTCCTTCACTTACCCTGCAGCCGCGGTTTGGGCTACCGTGGGATCTCAGCAGGAACATTACACCGCCCTCCACCTGATCCCCTCGCCTCAAAAGCAATGGCTGCTCCTCCCACTGCACGCACTTTCCAGCCCATCTCCCAGTGGAGTCACAGTCATCTTTCCCAGTGCAATCGTGTTACTCCCTGATTCAAACCCTTTAACGGTTCTCTACAGTTTTCAACTTTCTCCACGATGTGGCCCCCCTGCCTCCTCCGAGAGTCGCCATCCCCACCTCCTGCTTTCTATGTGCACAGTCACCCCCGGATGCCCCTGCCCAGCTGCCGGGAAGCCCCTTCTGTGATCCTATGCGATTGCTGAGCTCCTGCCTGTTCTTTCAGATCTCTACGGAGATGTGACTTCCTCTGGGAGATCTTCACTGACCCCCAAGACCAGAGGAGGTGCCTCCTGTGGTTCCCAAAGTGTCCTAAGCTTGAACCCCGGAAGCGCCCAGCAACTGGATGGCAGACACCTGGTTTACAGCATCATGACGCGGACTGCCCAGGTGTGACCCCAGCTCTGCCACTCACTAGCTGTGTGTCCTTGGAAAAGCCACGTCACACTTCTAAACCTCTTCCTTCTCTGTGAAGTGAGGATACAGCAGCCCCTCCCTCATAGGGCTACTGTGAGCCTGGAATGATTCCTGTGCACCGAACGCTCAGAACAGCGTCTGCCCCACGGTGAGTGCTGAGTAAGTGTTAACGGACACTGGCTCTGTCCCTGATGTTCGCCCCTTCTGACTGATGCCCATGCAAGCAGGGGCTGTGTCTGTCCTCTCGCTGTTGTCTGTGTGGATGTAACGGGTGTGGGGCATTCAGCAGGTGCTCAGCTGCTGAAGTGGAGAATGCAAAGGATGAGTGGATGGACAGAAGGCAGAGATGTGGGCACTGCTGCTGAGAGCCCCAGGTGAGGAGGCCGGCGCGGGTGCTCGGGAGGGCAGGGCCAGAGCACTGGAGCTGCTGGGAGCCCAGGGGCAACAGCAGGGGACGCTGGTGGTGGGGTGCACAGTCAGCATCTGGCTTTGACATTCTTTCTGGAACATCTACCTCCATTCCACCACCCCCCGAACTGGTCAGCTCTGCTACTACAACAAAACACCATACACTGGGGGCGCTTAAACAACAGAAATTTATTTCTCATGGATCTGGAGGTTGGACGTCCAAGATCCAGGTCTGGAAGGTCAGTTTCTAGTGAGGGCCACCTTACTGTGTCTTCCCAAGGCCGTTCCTCGGTGCATGCGTGTGGCAAGGGACAGGGGGAAGCTCCCCGTTGTCTCTTCTTATAGAGACACGAATCCCATGGGAGCAGGGCCCTCCCTATGACCTCATTTAACCTAACTACTTCCTCAGAGGCCTCTCTCCAAATACAGCCACTGGGGGCTAGGGCTTCGGCACAGGAGCTGGGGGGACACAAACATTCTGTCCGCAGCAAACTGCTTGAGTCCCTGGCTCTATGTACAGGAGGAGCAGCTCTTCCTCACCCCGCTCCCTGCTCTCTGGGTGGAGAGGTGAAGGGGAAAACCATCTCCTCAGCAGCCACCTGAGCCCGCTTCCAGCAGGGCTGCTAATGACCAGCTAAGTGTGGCCATGGCGTCTGGAAGCCGAGAATTTGTTTTCTAAACAAGGGACCTTATTATCTGCTAATTGCTGAGATGAGAAATTGTGGTCCGGCCGTTCAGGTGCTCGGCCTTTCAGCTGAAGTCCCCTCTCTGGGGCCTGCCTCTGCCTCAGAATTTTCCAGCCAGTTCAGTTTCTGTCAAGTAATTATTTACAAATTAGATTCCCAGGGAATATGTGATCAGAAGTGCAAGAGTTATTACACCTGTAAATAAGAACAAACAATTGTTCAATAAAAGGCAAACCATTCTCCAAATAACCAATGTCATTGGAAAACTCAGAGCCCTGCCACAGTGCCTGTCCACCACTGAGAACATTTGTCACCACTCAGTCTTCCTGACTACAGCTGAGAATTCATACGGTGAAAGTGATGGATAGATGCTCTCTGGTCTTAGGGTATCATTAGACAATACTTTTTTCCCAAATCATTTTCTCAATTCAGAACATTTGGGCACTCAGTAAAAATGGGAACTACTGATCTGTGGCTTCATTAAAGCTGTAATAACTGCTTATTTTAAAGCATCTACTATTGATAGGAATTGGGTAAGTCTGATGACCGCCTGCAGGATGTCTCCAAGAACTCCGTCCTTCTTCTCTACAGCAGGATTTACATTATACAATGTCACTGGTGCCCAGCTACAGAGATGACCGTTGCCAGCTTCTCTCCAGCTAGGTGTGGCCATCTGAGCTCTGGCCAAGGAAGTACAAGATGAAACGTGTGCATGGGGGTGGGTTGGCAAGAGAGGGCTTCCAGAAAGGTCTGCTGAAAAAAAGCGGAAGGGAAGGGAGTGGTGCCCTTTTTTCCTCTTCCTCTTTTCTGCTCTCTGAAATATGGATGTGATATCTACAACGCCCACAGCTATCTTGACCATGAGGTAACCTCGAGATTTAAGCAAGCCATGCACTAGTATGGATAGTAAGACCAGAAGCAGCCTTGGTGTGGGTGACTGGGACCCTCCACAGCCTGCACAGTGAGAGCAAACTAGCCTGCATGTCCTCTGAGCCATGATCCTGGGGTGTCCTGGGATATGCACCCACACCTGACCCTAACTGACGCCATGCTAGGGCCATGCTGGCAGGAGCATCTGAAGCCCAGAGTTATTTTACAGAGAGCACATTTGTTATTCTTTCATTGATTCATTGATTCTGTTCACTAAACCTCCCAAAGCCAATTGTGTACGCTAAGTTTCCCAATCTAGCTTAGATGTAAAATCAGCCCTTATGTTGTTGAAATGTAAGGCAAGAGGTCCCAAGCAGAATGACTCTCCTCTGCTAGAATTTTATCAAAGTACTAGAACTGGATACATTTGGTTGTTCCCTCTTTTTGAAGGCCCCCAGGATAGAGATTTGGAGGGGACGTAGGCAAGAAGGAAGTGTGTCTATGTGTGCTGTGAGTGCATGGGAGGGTGGAAGAGAGAGACAGAAACAAAAGAAAAGTATGTGAATCTGCAGATAAATGCAACGGAATTAACATTTCCTCTCCAAAGCACCGTGATTTGTAACATTTATATCTAAGCTCTAACTTATCTGCACTTAAAGACTGTTAAAACTCTAACCACCATAGCAAAAAATTTGGTGTAATAGCTCAACTCCATATAATTTTATTATTTCCAATAAAAACCAAATGTTAAGTATTTAACTAAATATGATGGAGTTTTTATGTTTATGTAAAAGTTCACATAATTAGACTCACCAATCTATACACTGCATTTTCTACCATGACCCCAAATCTTGGTGTAAGAAGGGTGATCACCATAATCTCAAGACACATCTGCACAATTCTGGGAAACACCCAAGTAATGATGCATCTCTGGCAGAGAGTGGGGGGAGTCATGTTTATATTCCTCTGATGTTACTTAATACTAAACCCACATATTTTGAAAAATTATCATTATTTGAAATGAAAAATAATATTTATGCCTAGAATAAGCCCCACTAACATGTGAGTGCAGCTCGGAGTTGGTAACTGGCTACATCACATGCTTTACACTGAAATTCCACTCTTTTTCAAGAGTATGTTAATGGCCTCTGCCTGCAAGTGTGGGCCCATGTGCTTTTTTCCAAAAACCAAAATGACAATAATTAAACCGGGCAGCTGCTGCCCCTAGCAATATGACAACCTCTCCCCGCTCTCTGGAATTTGCTGGAATCACCCTGCTCGAGCTCATCCCATTCAAATTAGCTGCTCCCTCTCTGGGCCCCCGCAATCTGGGTGAGTTTCCCATCTATTAGCTGAATTATTCAGATGTTTTCCCACAATGGCCCCAGCAGTGCTCATATAACTAGTTTCTAAATCAACAGTGAATTATATTATTGACAATCTGAGCAGATTAATTAAGAAATCTGTCAGGAATGACGCGATGAGAGCTGGCTCCTTTTCAAGGCAGATCCACAGTCTTCGAGGCAGAAGCACACCTGATGTGACTGCAGGAGCGAGAGGACCGGGGACAGCGGCAGACCGAGGCCCGAATCACTCCCGCTGGGCTTAGCGGGAACGCCAGCGTGGGCAGGGTGGGCCAGGGGCGGAATGTCTCCTGCCCACCCCCCGTAAGGCTGCTGGCCGGCTCACGGCAACCACAGCGCAGGGCTGCAGAACACTTTCTGCACACAGTCAAGCACTGTTTCATTTTGTGCTGTGTGTCATCACTATTCCCACACACAGATCCCGGGGACAGGAACCATGGGAACTGCATCAGAAGAGGCTTCTTGGCCTTTTGGGCTTTTGAATGCTTGTGCTTCGGGGAGGGGGTTCAAGCCCCCTAAAAGCAAAGCAGCCTAGGAAACCCCATTTGGTGCCCAGAGATAAGAAAGCAACTTTCATATCTACCTATTTTTTTTTCCTTCTTAATAAAATTTTTGTTGATTTCTCCAGAGAGTCTTGCAACCAAAATCCAACATAAATGCAAATAAATAAATTAATTAACATTAAAAATCAGAATGTCACAGAGTTCTATTGGATTTAATTGATTCAATTTGAGGATTTTTTTCTTTTTTGAGAGCCTACTGGATCAGTGACAATTTTGCAAATTCACAATGGATAACACACAGGATGTAAATTTTGAAATCCTAGACTTAAGTTTGAACTGTCATTTAGTAACTGGGTGGCCTTGGACCTGTCACTCCACCCCTCAAAGCTGAGTGTTTTCACCCGCAAAGAAACGATCTCTGCCTCCCAGGCTGCTGTGAGGATCAAGCATAAAAATGTCTTTGAAAGAGGGGAATGATGGATACGCTTAGGGCCTGTTAGCCAACATGCAACTTAAATGTCTCATCACATTTAATATTTACAACAACCTGCAAGGAACATACTATCTCCATTTTCAGAATAAGGGCACGGAGGCTTAAGGCAGTCAAGCAAGCTTTTCAAAACCACAGAATCGCTAAGAGCTGGGGCTGGCCCCCACCACCCATCACTGGGGCTGGGAGCAGGTGGGGGGCTCCCCAGGGCACTTGGGTCAGGCTCCTGAGGGTGGGCCAGGGTTTCCAGGAGGGCGGGAGCGTGTGGGGGTGGCAGGGCTGGGAAGGAGGGTGCTCTGGGCGCCCTGTAGGGAGGAGATCACGAGACCAGGGAGGGGTGGGTGCCTGGTGTGTGAGAACCAGCAAGTGGCCTAAGGGAGCCGGGCCAGGGGAGCTCGGCAGGGGCAAAGGAGGGTCCGTGACAATAGCACCAATGATGGGAACAGCAGCAGCGGCAACCGACACTGGCGGGAGTGAGCTATGGGTCAGGTGTGGTTCCGTGTGCGTCAGGGGTGTGTTAATGGGTCCAGCACTCACATCACCATGTGATAAATGAAGAAAGTGGGTCTAAGAGGGGCTTTGTCACTTGGTAGGTTTAGGAAGGGACTTTGAGAGCCTGAGGGATGAGAGGGATGTGTCACCTCACACAGCCTGAGCCCCTCCAAGGGGCAGGGGCTGCAGGAGTGGGCTCCCCTCACTGAAGGAGGAGGGAAGACACTTTCCTGGGATGTCGTAAAACAATTCTGACACCTGGTCCCTTCCACCTCCAGCGTCCAAGGCTCAGCTTTGGGGTTAGTCTTCCCACGGGGTGCTTGTCCATGCCCTCGTCGTGCACATCCAGTCACCTAACACAACCTGGGATAGGAAGGGTGGAGTTTATTGATACCAAAGATGGGGCTAGAATTCGAAGGAATGTCTTCCCAGGTCAGGGATGAGCCTGTTCCATCCATGATGCCAGGCAGTTGGGACACATCAGGGGCTGAAGAGAAGCTACCAGAACACAAGTCAGGGTGAGCTTGACCAGAAGGAACCAGCACAGATAAGATTGTCCCGGAAAAGACTCAGGCTACCCGCTGGCCCCGCTCAGACAGGGGGAAAGAACCGCTGATTCAGAACAAGAAAAACTCAACGCAAGGTGGACTCTAGAAGCCATGGAGTACAGAGGCGTCCTATGTGCAGATCATGCCTGCTTTCTCAGTGATCTGCGTAGCCTTCAGTTCCATTATTTGATTGAAACATCAGGGCTCTGGGGTTCCCCTCAGAGCCTCGGGGCTCTGAACATCCTTCCTCCACCTTCCTCTCAACTTTGCCAGAGCAAGACTCTCTGAGAGTTTGGCTGCTTTAGAAATTTGAAACCGCTCTCCAAAACACTAGGGGACTACTTGCTCTATGACACCTAATTCCATGCACTGTGCTGAAAAATTCTGGGTGATGACAATGAAGATTTTGACCTAAGAGTGTCTTCATTGTCTCTGAATTCTTAGATTCCGTAATTCTGCATTTTCTGACTGCTCCGATTTCCCACTCAAACTGTGACCGTCCACAATTGCCTCCTTGCCCCGGGTTTTCTGTGCTTGAAATTTTATCTTTTCAATGAGCTGGAAGAATTTTTGAAAAAAATTGGAAAGGGGACAATATTAAAATGACAGCACACGGGTAGGAAAAATTCGAGACAAGAGAATAGAAGGAAGACTCCAGGTTTCAGTCCCTGAGAAATTCTTCCTGACGTAGCCGGCCGGAGGGGCGCGGCAGGGAAGGAGGCAGCCAAGTTCATCACACAAAGAGCCGCCCAACCTCTCCTACAGGCCTCCTGAGTACGTGCAGATCTCAAGCCTTTACTCACAGAGCAGAGACGGAATCATTCCCTCAGGTGCCACAGCACACCTGCGAACATTCCCGAAGGATGTCTCCGTCATTCTGGGTAACGGATCTGTGCCATTCGAACGAGCTCATCCACATGATGCATAAGTTGGGCACCAAGAACATTTTTAATATTTCAGAGTAAATGGTGAATCCTTAGGAATGCGTCCATGTGGAAACCGACAATTGGACAGGAGGTGCAGTACTTCTCCTGTGGAGCTTTCACCCGTGTTATGTAATTTAGTCCTTTAACAACATGGAGAGACATTATCTCCATTTTATAGATGCAAGACCTAGGGCTCTGCAAGCTCCCATGAGCCACTTGTCCAAAGCTACCAGGACCTGAGCCCAGGTCCGTTGACCGAGCATCTTGCATTCTTGCTACTACCTGACAGTTTTCAAACTGACCCGTAGAGACGCTGAAATGACAGCAAGAGGAATAACGATGATCACAACAACAATGGTGATAGCTCACATGTGCTGGGCACCGACTGTGGACCAGCCACTCTGTTGAGTGTTTGAGATACTTTATCTTTTTAAGTCTTCCCTGGAATCCCATGAATAATTCCATCACTTGACTGAGGTCACACAGATGACACATGGTAGAACGCAGCTGAAACCTAGCTGACCCCAGGGCATCGGGTTTAACCCACCACACCTGTCCTTCCGTGAGTTACTTCAGGGGCCATTTCCATGGGTGGGAAAATGAGAGGTGGGCCAGGGGCAGGTCTTAGGGCCCTCAATTTTCCTTCAAACAGAGCAGCTTGTCTTTCTGCCTTGGGAGTCCACGAAGGCAGTGACAGAGCTGAGCATCACAAGAGAGCTTTGAGATGGGCCTTTCTCTGGATTCAACTGTCTCCCACCAAGTCACCACAAATAAACACATCAACTATTAATAGGAAGACGTGGGATTCTTGCTGTGCAAGGCAAGTCCCTAGCCACATGGCTCATCTTCAAACCAGGTATCTCTTGAGATTTCACTTAAAGAAAGAGTTCTGAGGCAAAAACAAATAAAGTTTTCAAACTGCTGCAATTATTGCTAGTCAATAGTATTTCTACTATTCCAAGAGGACGTGATCTAGATTCTTACTTCTCAAAGAAGCAACCCACTGACCGCCAGTGTCGGCCCACCTGGCAGTTAGTTAGAAACGCGGAATCTGGGGCCCCACCCCAGACCTACTGAGTCAGAATCTGTGCTCTAACGAGATCTCCGTGAGATTTGCATGGGGATGAAAATGTGCAAACTGTGGCTCTAAAAGACCACCAAGTACAGTGATTTGAGAAATGGCACAAGAGTCCAAAAATTTTACGTGACTTCTGTCACTGGCTTGGGATCTCCATACTATATTGCCCATTGGATGAAGACGGTGCCTTCAGAAATCCCTTAGCACTGGTCCATTTGTCCTCATTAACAGCACATAGTTTATCACAGACCTATTCTGGTATGGCTCATGCCCCTGGGAGTGGAGTGGGAGCTAATTATGGTAGCACTGCACATTGCACAGAAACACATGGCTTTGGTTTAGTCCTTGAGGGGAGATGTGAAGGCATCTCTGCAGGTCTGAAGTTGTCAAGGACTAGATAGTTCTTCTTTAATAAAACCCAGAGGGAATTACATCCTATTTGATGCTTACCTTAAAGGTTTCAAATAGAGCACATATATGTTTGGATTTGGAGTCCATGAAGACGTTTAATCAGATTTCACATGAAGAAAGACCTGCTTACCTGACCTTGGGCAAGTTACATACACTTCCTGAGCCTCAATTTTTCTCATCCATAAAATATAAATAATATCAACAACTTCACAGAATTAACTGAATTAGTATGTAAAAGTGTCAAGAACACAGGATAAGTGTGTGTATATATGTACACACACATACATATGGAACATGTACACACACATGTACACACACACAAACATGTACACACACACAAACGTATACACATACAGAGAGAGAAAAGAGTTAAAAGTTAATACGTGTTGTTTCTGTATGGTTTAGATTCCAGAAGTAGAGTAGTTATTATTTTCTTTCTTACACTCTTATGTATTTTTAAATTTTCTACAATGACCACTTGTTATTTTGATAATCAAAAAAATAATCATTTTTAACAGAAGTGATGTGCACTGCAAATGGCTAAGAGACAGGCACGGCTCCTGGGAGCCAGGATTGGAGAAGCTGTGGCGAGTAACGGGAAAAGCACAGAATTGCCACTTCTTGGTCATTGTCCTTGGGGCAAGTTGCGTCACCTCTCCAGACTTCATTTCTTCATTGGCAAAATGGAATCATGATGTTTTCTCTACAACTCACCGTGGTTCTAAAAGGATCAGATCTGATCCTGTGTATAAGGTACTTGGTACGATGTAAAGGGCACCCTTGTCATCATTTCTGTTGTTGTCATTATATCATTATTATTATTTATGGACAGGGAACTTGAATACTCAAGAACAAAATATATTTAAATTTTTCCTTTATATGAAAATGTTAACATAGATTATATGCATTCTTTTAGGAATATTTTATTGGAGATGAAAATAACATGGACCTCTTCTAATATGGTTGCATTTTATTGATGCTTATTTGATATAGGTTCAACTTTTAAAATGCAATTGTTAAACAGAAAGCTTAACCAGGGATATGGAGAGTGAGGAAAAACTCTCCTCACATCCCTCGTATAATTTTTCCCAGTTTTAAGATGAAAAACTACTGACAATTTAACTTACACTGGAGGGTCCTTCAATAGAAACATAACACGCTATTGAGGATAATTTGCACCTGAGCAGTTGTCCTTGGTCTTGACACTTTAACCAACTAAAACATATGCACCTTAGCAAGTTTATCCCTTTTCAGAAAAACTAAAAAATAGTGATTTTGCATAATTATGATTTTATTTATATTAAATATTATTACTACATAAACCTGCAGTGCAAAATACTTTCTAACCCCACACTTTAAATTAAAACAAAACATCTCATGCAGACTCTTCTCAATTCACGACCAAACAAATGTAGTTACAAAGATGGAGTCTTCCCGTTTCAGATGATTCTATAAATGAAAACAAGAGGTTTGTCATTAAGTGGTATTGATAATACCCACAGTGTTCATATGTTTGTCAATTTCATTAACCTTTCAAATTAGGTATTCATAATGTGTTAATGACAGCATAACACATCATTACATTATTCAATGTAATTTCATGGATATTATGTATAGTTGATAATGTTAGAATCTCTTGTCTTTACAGCTGTTAGAAAACATTATACTTTCCGAGATGATTAGGAATGTGTGAATACCAAGCAGCTAAATCCGCAGCTCAGATAATGGTCCCTGCTTGGCCTTGAATTCTGATCAGGGTATGACTAGACGGTTTCCACTGGCAAAGGGCTAAGGTCCCTTTCACGTGTTATATGAGAACTGGAGACGCACACTGCCGATGGAGAGCTTGAGAATTTGTTCAATTAAATCCCTTGCCTTCAGGTTGGCAGTGGTAAACTGGATATTGCTGAGTAGTCACTCCTCCTCCCCCTGGAACAGAACATGCTTTGCCGCCCCCCTGACTGTGGGGTTGGCCAGTGCCTTGCTCCGGCCAAGGGAGTGTGGGAGGACGTGATGGGAACAAAGGTTTTAAATGTGCTCACACGGCTGGGTCGTCCCTCTGCACTCCTGTGATCCGGCATTAGAAGAGCAAGGTCCAGACAGCCACTTCCCCTTTAGTGGGACCCCAGAATAAGACCCACGGAGCAACCCTGGGCCTGACATGAGCTGAGAACCAAGCCCGCCCATGCCCAGTAAGATCAGTGGACACCCGGCCAAACCATGCTCCCCATTAGATCACCAAGAGCCTCTGGAAATGTTTTCTGGATAAATAAATAAATCCCTACTCCCATAGCTAAGAAACATACGTGTCCATTACAAGCCACTGAGAACTCAAACTTGTTTGTTACACAGCATTATCAGGGCAATAGCAGACTAATATTATACAATGGCAGAACTATTTAACTGTTCTGTTAAACTGATAATTATAGGAACAGGATCATGGAACCTTCTGAGGTTTGATTTTTGAAGAATACAAAATTTTTGTCTCTTCTATTAAAATCTTGGCACTCATACTAAATTGATCTTGGGTACATGGCTTAACTTTTTGTATGTACTTCATTCATTCATTAAGTCACTCGCATATTTTTCTTTAAGTTCTTTTTATGTTCCAGACATTATGCTAACCACTGCAGATAAAATGAGGAATAAGATAGACAAGGTGTTTATAAAAAAAAAAAAAAAAACCCTCCAGGGACTCACATTCTACAAAATGGGTAAAACACTTCGTCTACTAACCTCATGAAGTTCATGTGAATGAAAGACATCCTGAAAGAGAGATTGTAGTAAGATCATGTTTGTGAAATTACTATAAAAGACTTCAAAGACATGAGCAAACATTAGGGAAGCTTACTTTGAGTTTTAGGACTTTCATTGTTCAAAATATAGCCCAAATTTTAAGATATCCATGATCCTGTTTATGACAAATTTTACCTCCAAATCTGAAACAGACATTCTTATCTTCAGCTTTCAGGAAAATGAAAATCTTAATTTGTTTCATCAAATACGGTATGTATTTGGTATTAACCAGCTTCTGAGCCCAGCACAAGAAAGCTAGGAATCCCTTGTTTCATCTCTAAGACTATTAGAGAAAAGATGAATGAATTTTTCCCTTCCAATTTCTTCTGATTTATTTACATTTTTCAAATTTATGTGTGAATTGATGCTAATTCCTTCACTTTGGCAATTGCTTAGTAACGAGGTTTAAAATGGATGCGTGTTGATGGCAAGACTTTGGTAAGTGGGTGTCAGCGAAGCGAGAGACAGCCCTGGGATCACAGACAAGTAGGCTTCCAGAGCAGGAAGACACTGGAAGTCTCACCCCATCCAAACCCTCACCTGCGCACGCGGAGACTCAGACTCAGCGGGGAAGTGATGCGTTTGGGAAGAGCCAGGAACGACATCCGCAGCTCTCTACGCACAGCTCCATGCTCTCGCTGTAGAAGTTTCACAACGCTAAACAATCAGCTAAGAAAAAATTATTAAGTGTGTATCTTTCATCTGCAATGCTCAGTTCTGGGGTGGGAGATATAGACAGAAGAGATTTATTTACTTCTCCAGAAAGCATGTCCAGAGGCTCTCGGTGATCAAATCAGCTGGGCCACGCAGTCCTTCCCACGGAAGCTGTCTCCTTTCAGTTACCAGGAGCTCCTTCTCCTTGAACCTTCAGGATCCAGCGGTCAGGAAAGGCCCTTGTGAGTCTCTTACCTTGTTCCTCACCATGGGGGTAGCCATGTGTCACTGACAGCCGTGTGAAGACCCAGAAGCAGCCCACCATGGAGACCCTGGATGCTCTATCTCCTGTCTTTGTTTTCACACTTTCCTATCCTGCCAGCATTCTGTCCAGGCAAAAGTAAACTCCTGGAAACCACTGTCTCTGCTCCTGGCCCCGTGTATTCCTCCTGCTAGGGATGAGGAAATTGAAGGTCAGAAATTAACTTGCCCAGGGTCCCTGTTACAAAATATCTGAACCAAAATTCCAATCCAGATCTGCCTTCAAAACATTTCCCCTTGGCACAAAATCGCACTTCCTAACAAGGGAGGGAGATCTGCCGCCACAGGGAGGTGTTTTCTGGACCGAATCCTACTTCTAAAATCCACAAATAGCAAAGTGAAGCAAGACGACGAAAACTGGGGAGTTCATTTACATTTCCCTGGGCTCCGTAGTGTTACCTGTGCTGATAAAGCGCATCTATATTTCCTCTGAAAAGGAAATCAAAAGGTCCTTTGTAGTACCTGAGACTTACCAGGGATTTTGTCATCCCATCTCCCAGGCCTCAAAGTCCCATCCACAGCTGCCTGGAAAGTGTCTTTTGGTCACCACAGTCAGAAAGAGCCATTAATCTCAGGAAGCTACTGGAAGGGTGAAGTTAGACAAGCAACCTGGTAGGGTTTAAAAAGTACACACAGCACAAGATGCGATCACAGCTCCCAGTGGAGGCGTGTTCCTTGAGGCTGGGAGACAAGGCAGGCGGGTTCCTGCCACACGTGAGCCAGGGCCGAGCTCAGCCAGGTCGGTAACTGGGGCCGAGTGTTTGTTTAGCTGACTGCACGGGGCTTCAAAGGTGAAAGAGCGTCTTAACCCCACAGCTGCCTGGAGCACCCTGGCGGCCACCTCAGAGCAGCCGATGGAACAGGTAAGGTCTCCCAAAAAGGCCAACAGTGGTGGCTGTAACCTGATGCAGTCCCTGCACCTCGCGTATTCAAGGTACGGAAAGAAGTCATTTTTGCATCAGCTAAAAAAGAAAAAGTAATGACAGTTCTGCTTGCACAGCTAGAGGTCATGACAGCCTTTCTGTTAACGGAGGGTGAAGCGGGGAGGGAGGGGGCTCAGCCCCCCACTCTGCACCAGTCAGAAGAGGTTACTTTGACCCCTGCGGCTGCCTTTCTCACCTCCGCTCACACTCGCTGGGACTGTCTGAACACATTGCCCTGCGCTCAGAGGACAGACGCCTTGTGTGTCATCGAGAGATGCCTGACAGACACAGCCGACCAAACGGTCCCCAGGGCAGGGCAGGGCTTCAGCTGCCCTCCCGACGTGGGACTTGGGAGGTGACTGCCACATTTCCTGCATGGTGAGAACCGGGTCCCCTCGGGTCCTGTGCCCGGTTGAGATGCCTCTCAGAGCCAAGCTGCTCTTTTCGCACCTTCAAAGGGAGCCACATTCAGTTTGTCAGTTTCATGGCACCGTCATGCCCGTCAGGAGAAGCTGTTGTGCCCGCAGCCTTGCCTCCAGCTGCCTCTGTGCCTGCTCCAGCCCCCAAGCCCCACTTGGTGAATCCCGTTTACGGAGGCTCAGAGTCTGGTCCGTCTCCTCCCAGTTGGAAGGGCAGCTCTGGGAGTGCCATGGTGACAGGGCGGGCAGGTGTTCCTGGGAGAAAGGCAAGAGTCAAATGTTCTTCACGGTGATGCAAGGAAAGAACACGGGCTTAGGCATCGGGCAGACCTGGGCACAGCTCCTGACTCAAGTCATTTGCCATCTGGGTGACCTTAAGCCTCAGTTTTCTCACTGTTAAACGCCAAAGAGTTAAACGAAAGAGCTTAGGCAAAGTTCTGGACATGTGGAAGACACTCGATAAATGGTAACAATCACTAAATATTTCAAGAGCCCTCAAGTCAAAGAGAGTAGATGTATACTGAGTAGCTGAAAATGACAGCTAACATTTATTGAGTGCTTACTGTATGTCTGGCTTTGATCTTTCATTTAATCTGCTCAACAATCCTATGTCAATGTTGCCATTGTCCCCATTCTCCAGGAAACGATGCAAAAGTCCAGAAAGGTACGGTCACCCCTCCAAGGTGACACTGTAAATACTGTAATGCAAACAGGGACAGTTGTCCTGGAGAGGTCACTCTCTTAAGCACTGTGACATACTGACCCCTCCAGCAAAGCTAGTGAGTTTCAGGATTTCAACCTGAGACTCTGTCATCCCGTGGCTCATTTTTGTTTTGTTTTGCAACAGAGAAGCTGGAGTAAAGGAGAGTGGGCCAAAGTATATGACTGCTGGCACAAAAGCACAGAAGCAACAGTAGGAGTGGGGAAGGCATCTGCAGACTGAGAAAACCCAGGTGACAACAGCCACATGGAGACCTGACTTAGCTCAGATCCCCTGCAAAGCAGAAACCAAGGCAGGCTCAGATGCCAACGGCTTATTGGAAGCTAGTCGTACAATTCCAGGGTAGAAACGAGGAGGAGGAAGGGGAGGATAGAAACCAAGCAGCCATTGCTTCATAAGCCACTAAGAGAAGAAGGGTCCCCATTCCACATGGAACCTCTGCAAACAGGCTGCACAGAACCATGCCCTGGACTGGCCACCCAAGGGGGCAGTGGAGAGGAAGTTGTCTGCCAGCTCCCTCCATCCCCCATCAGCCACAGTCACCCCAAAAGCAGTGACACCCACACTTCCCAGTGGCTCACCTGGCTTCTCCAGGTAGCTATAGGGGTGCAGATCCCACTCCCAGGCAGTTTGCCCTGGCCTGGGAGGGTGTGGGGCTCAGAGTCCCCATGGGCTAGTACGGCCCCTGCCTTGGGGGTGGAAAGGTGGCTGCCTGGGAGCCTGTCCTTGCCTCACTGGGGGTGGGGGTGCAGGGAGGGTGGCACCTGCTGGGGCACCTCACCAGTGAGAGCCCCAGGCTCCGGCAGACAGGTGCAGCTGGAGAGCTCAAGAACAGGCTTAAAATAATGAAAGGAATGTCCTTCGAGAAGGCTGTGGTCCAAATATTCCCTGCTATCCATTCACTCACTCATGCATTCATTTATTCAGCAAGTATTTGGTGAGTATCTGCACTGTGCCAGGCCAGACTCCGCAGATACGGCAAGGAACAAAAAAGGCAGGAGCCCTGCCCATGTGGAACTTCTCTTCTGGTGGGGGATGACACGCATCCAAGATAACGAGCGTCGGGAAGTGCTGTCACCCGCAGCACCCGAGTCCCCACTGCATCTGCACAGTGCCAGGGCCCTGGCCGAGTCACTCCACGTTACTGGACAATGAAGCCCTGTGAGGCTCACCGTGGCCACCTAACTCCTAAGTGCCCAGGCTGGGATTCCCACCCAGCCAGAGCTGAGGCCAGAGCCCACACGCTTTCCACCACCAGGTACCTCGGAAGTCCAGACTAGCATTAATTGTAATGATAATATTAATTAGCTACTCTTGGCTCCAAGATAGAGCGGCTGCTTCCTCTGGTGCAGTATCAGGAGAGCACACCAGATAAAGAAGAAAATGAATCGCACGCCACCCACAGAGATAAACTGGCCTCGTGATAGGCGATGAGGGATTTTTTTTTTTTTTCAACACTGATAAACAGGAAAGGAGTTTTGGTTTCAAAAATCAACCGATTTCCTTGCTGTAGCCGTATCTAGGTTGTGTATCGAAGACAACAAAACTAATTCTGGGCACAGAAAGGAGATGGAATATTTCTGTGCTCAACACTGGGCCAGTTTGGCTCATTCCCAGACATAAAGAATTCTGGTGTCCCTTTTTAAATAAAAATAAATAAAGTGAAGCTGTTCAACCCGGATTGGGGCGGGGGGCGGCACACGTTGCAGAGCCGTGGGGAGCAGGTGGGGGTGCGGAAGGCTTTGGCGCTTGCTCACGGCGGCCCTGGGTGACGCACACAGCCGGAGGGCAGCACAGGTGCTCGGACACAGCCGGGCCATTCCCACGGGCACGCCCACTGCCCGGGACCTCTGGGCCACAGCTGACCACAGCCAGGCTCCCAGAAGGAGAGGCAGGCGTGGGAGGGTGGCTTGCAGCCAACCCCCGCGAGGGTCAGTCCCTGCTCCCCCGGCAAACGCTCCTGCCCCCAGCAGCCCCGGGCTCCTGCCCAACCCAAGGCCCGGCTCCCAGACCAGAGGCCGGGGCCAGAGGCACTGCTTCTCCACTGCTTCCTGGTGCCTGAAAGGCTAACAAGCAGCTTAATTAGGCTAAAAAATACCACAGGCCAGTTAGTAATACTTTATTGGATATTTTCAACCAGCCAGAAGAGAGGATTTTGGAGGTTTCCAACACAAAGAAACGATTCACGTTGGAGGTGACAGATATGCTAAGAACCCTGAATGGATTATTACATATTGTATATGTGTATTGAAATATCACTTTGTACCCCATAAATATGCACAATTATTGCATGTCAATTTAAAAAAAAAATACCCAAGGCACAACTGGGGTGGGCCTGGGCTTCACGGGGGATTCTGGGACATTCCGTGTGCCAGGCCTGGCGAGAGCGAGCGAGCCTCCCCTAGCCGCAGCCTCCTGGTCCACGCTTAAAACAACGTAGACAATCTATGTAGGTATTTCAGCACAGCAGCGAGTAGTACAAGTGTCCCAGGACAACGTCAGCCGTGATCTCAGGGCAGATTTCTGGAAGAATTTGAAGAAATTTAATAAAGGCAGAAACCTCCCTTCAAGCTCCCCCGTCGGGCCTTTGAGTGCTCAGTTCCCTGTGGGCCGAGTCAGACACAGTAATGCTCGTGCTGCTGAGAAAGAGCCTAAGAGCCGCGAGTGGGCCAATGAACGACACCCGTGTTACACACAGCTCCACCGCAGCGCTGAGAACCCAGCTTGCAGGTCCTCTGTGGGCGTTCGGATGCACTAGCTCCCAAGCGTGCTGAGGGAAGCCCAGAGTGCGATGGTCCTGGCTCTTCTCCCCAACCACAGGGGTGGTCTCGGGAGCACCCACCAAAGGACCCAGGCTGTGACCATCTCCAGGGAGTGACCAGCGCCACCTCCAGTGGCCGTGAGACCGTGTGAATGCATGTATTTGTGTACCTGATTCCTTTATAGCCACATGTTCTGGGTTTATGAGAACCCTCCCTCTGCCACTTTACTGCTAGCTGTGTGGCCACACCTAAGTTATAACCCCTACTGACCTTGGATTCCTCATCTGTAAAAGTGAGGACAGCTCCGTATTCCTCAGCGGGTGGATGTGAGGATTGAATGACATAATTATGTAAAGCACAAAGCACCGCACATGGCAAGTCACGAGTATCTAGTAAATAGCATGAGTTCGATGGCCCCTGGGCCCAACAGCAAGGTACAGAATACCCAGGTATTGTCATCCGCACTTGACCAAGATCCACAGATTCAAAAACAAGTGAGTTAGCACTGAAGAAAACAAACGGACTGGGGTAGGGTGTTAGAGGTGCCATCACAAGCATTCTAGGTGACAGTGCAAAGCCAGCTTGCTTGTGGCAGTGCAGTTGTCATAAATGCCCCAGACAGCTGAGGCTTTGGCTAGGAGACAGGCAGCTGCCATGCAGCCCTGGAACCAGGGTGTCCATAAATGATGCATCAGGAGCAGAGCTGGCTACAAACCATGGAGATACAGGCCACGAGAACATCTGTGCAGATGGAGGGACCTCACAGCAAAGGCAGCCCCAGCTGCACAGCCCCCGCACCCCTGCACAGCCCCGTCCCCGCACACGCTGCTCTTCTGGACCGTCCCACGGTGCACCCCCAAGCCAGTCTGCTCCATGGCCATGGCTCGGGCTTACACAGCAAAAGACAGTTATCACAACCTTTAAATTTATAATGCTTTAAGAAAAAAAGGCATGCGATTCCCCCACTGGTTGTACATGCTGTTTTCTCTACTATAATATTAGGAGTTGTGAGGATGGAAAGGAAATCCTACCTCTAACTCCCAACATTGAGCCCTGTGGGAACAGCCCCTGCCTGGTGACCCCAGCACACAGAGTCCCAGGGGAGTCTTGGGGCAAGTGTCCTTACAGAACCCGAGACTGTGCAGCCCGGGCTCCCTGTGCTCCAGGACACTTGCCGGCGGTGGGAGCCAGGAATTGCCGTGCCCAGCTCTGTTTCCCTGGGGACCCTTCATCTTCTAGTCACCCAATCGGTCTTGAAGGAACCCTAATTTTTTCAGCACTTTTAACCTCAGAAATAGGGAGGGAAGGAGCCTAGTACACGTAGAGAGGAAGATCCTGAAAATAAGTAAATATCCTGACACCTGTGGGTGTGATCCGCGATCCACTGGTGCTCTGTGATCTGCTGGATAATTCTTCAGTGCACTTTGCCATTTCAGTCGTGGACCAGAGATGAAGACGGAGCAATGGAATCTTGCTTGTCCACTGCAACAGCTGCGGGACCCTGGGAGAATCATTTAACCCCCATGCCCCAGGCATCTCTGTCTCACACGGTTGCAATGAGGACCGAGTGAATTATCACTGGTAAAGTGCTTTGGCAAGACTGCCACGGAGGAGGCACTGTATAGTTTGCCATATTTTCAATACTGGTTTCAAATAAAAATAAAATTGCCAAGACTTAAGTGCAAACTTCAGAAACCCTTAATGCAATTATAATTTTTGCCCCATAGGGAATGAAAAGGGAGCTGCAAATTACTATAATATAAATAACATATTTATCAGACAAGAATCCTACCTGACAAGGGATATTTTAAAAAGGTAAGAACTAGCCCAAAGAGCATATCTGTTTCTGTGCTCACTTCTTTTATATAACTATCTGGGGTAAAATGTTTTCATTCATCAAATAGTCAAGCAAATGCTAACGCCTGGAAGTTACCTGGGAAATCCGGTGTAAACTAACAGAAGATGAGATTCCCCACGGGCGAATCCAATGGGAAGTTTCACTCGGTCCTGAATCTCCTCATAAAATTATTAAAAATGCTCTTTTGTTCCTATTACCCTTTGCTACCAATTTAAAGGAAAAAAACTGGGTCATGCGGAAGGAAAGAGGCGCACGACAAGCTGAGAGTGAAAGGGAAGTTTCCCGACGGCACACAGCCTCAAACACTAAGGGCAGAAAGCGCAGGAAACACGGGCTCAGGAGGCAATTATTTTTGAGAGTCAAAAACGGGAACACCGTTTCAAAGAGGAGCAGAGTCTAGAAAAGCAGTTAGCAGCCTGCGACTGCAGAACCCAAGGTATGTCCAGAGCCCTGGCCACAGGGTGAGCTGCAGGCAGCGGGCTTGAGGCGGTTATCTGCTCGGAGTGTGGTCAGCGGTCAGCGGCCAGAGCTGCACGCCACTGCTCTGCGCAAGGGGCAGCTCACCCGAAGGCCACCGCCACAAAGGAGCCTCTAGAATGCTCGGCCTGCCCCAGAATGAGAAAAGCATAAATAGTAGCTGCTCTCCTGTGCATTCCTGGTGTCACCACCTCAACGGCAGTGCACCTCTGCCCAGAAAGACGGAGTGCTTGTGCTCCTGCTTGGTGTGCTGCGAACCTTCCTGCAGAGAGGGCCAGCAAGGTTACAGCCGTCCCCCTAAGCGGAGGGCGAGCTGCCCGCCCGGCCACCCAGACCCACTCACCGCCAGTTTCCTGATGGCAGAAACAATGCATTATCCATTGCTCTGTCCTTCCTCAAAATATCGCCAAGTAATTTGCACAAAGTAGGTGCCCTGTTAAAGTCAGTGAAATAAATTAATAAAAGAACAAGAGGGAAGGATCTCCACTCCACAGATCCAGCTCAGCTTAAACTCTATGAATCGACCAGCAGTTCTCAGACTTTTTGGTCTCAGGATCCCTTTGCACACTTAAAAATTGAAAATTCTAGAGTTTTTGCTTATGAGGGCTACTGATATTACCACAACAGTGCAGACATTGTCATAAGGAATTGAGAGTAAAAAGATTCAGTGTTCAACCAAGTTTCCAGCAGGTAGGACGACAGCAGGTGTTGGGAGGCGCAGAGGGAAATTGGAGCAAGCTGCACAGCGCAGACATGCCCCAGGCTCCTGGTGAAAGTTTCACATGCACACTCGCTACAAACCACGCTGTTGAAACCAATTGTGATCACTTTTAAGAGCTCAGCAGCTCTAGCACGGGGTGTGGCATTGTGCTGGCATCTCACATGTGTCAGCTTGGATGACTCTCCTAGCAGCCTGCAGGGATGAGCACCGCCCTCCTGCATCGGAAGCCGTGGAGAAGAGTCAATGAGACCAACCGCAGTAAGGTCAAGCAGCTCCCAGAGGTGGGAGAGGGATTCCGAAATCCGTGCTCTCTCCGTCGGCTCGAGCCATTTCCCTAAAGCAGATCGTTTCTTTATCGAGGGCCCCCGGACCCTGCTCCGACTGCTCAGAGAGCAGCGACATGGGAATGCTCTCGACATTCTACCCCAATAATCTCTTCCTTTGGGGATTTTTCTTGTGGACAAAAATTTTATTGTGTGAAAAGAGAGCGGTCACTCAATGTTTTGAAATCAGAAACTACATGTTTAAAATGTCAGAAGCATCATGAAGTGGTGGAGCTAATTCCTGTCAATGTATATTCCTGGACAGGGCTGGCCAACCCCGCACCCCGGGCTGGGATAATTACTGATTCACGTGTCCCCAGGGTCCCATATGGCCCTGGCACACAGAGACATTCAATATACAGTTGTTGAACTGCCTATTAAGTATATGTATAACATATGTTATAGAATATACACATATGTAGATAAATAGTCTTTGATTTAAATTTTTTTTCAAATTACATTAGAGTCACATTACAGGAAAACTATTCATATAATCACTATTAATCTTGTAAGGTCAATGGGAAGGTTACAAGGGTCATGATGAAATTTTCCCTCTCCTTTAGTCATTTTATTGCATTAATTATTATTACTAACAGCTGCCATATATTGACCCCTTCCACATGCCAGGCCCATTTCTAACATATTTGAGACGACATGTGCTGCATGCTTACTAGTTTAGACCTTTCTTATCAATTAGCCAAAATGCATGATTTCAAGATATATATGAGAAAAATTTAGACATAGGATAAAAAAAGGCACTCACTATCCTAGAATATATTTTAAAAAATAACATTTGGTAAAACTGAAGTTTTCCTGCAGAATGTCCCTCTGGAACACCCCCAAGTTGCCACAGAGCAATAAGGCTCTCGCTGCTGCGGATCAGAGAGTGGGATTGAGGAGAGGTGTGGCGTGAGGCTGGCGTGACTCTCACCTAGCAGAGGGGGGCACAGAGAAACAGAGCCATGTCCTCTTGTTGTGAAGAAGTTCTATGCACAGTTGTGAGCTAACACAATGAGCAAAAAGGAAAAAGAGGACACTGGGACTCCCAAATAACCATTTGACAAGCATTTTCTTGACCATTTCCAAACCTCGAAATAAAATAAACTGGGCCTTTTAAAAGAAGCAGCAGAAAGAGACTCAAGTCAACAAGGCCTCAGCCTCGGCTTCCTACCTCCCACGGCTCACTCCTGGCCTCCCTATCAGCTTTGTATTTCAGCGTCATCATTCTTGCGTTTTCTCTCTCTTTGATTCAGAGATTAGCCCAGCATATTCGATGTGTATTTCCCACTTCCTGCCCACATCCTTTTATCTCCATTTCTTCAAGGTCTCACAATGAGACACCAGCACCTTCTTTTACAATGGATGCCTTTTTCTTAGCCAGCTCTTCTGCAATCATTTCTCGTTGCAATTTCCAGATAGCGGAAGTGCCTTTGTCCATTCAACGGATGTTCGTCAAGCTTTGTTGTAGGTACCGAGGACTCAGACTTGAACAGGCAGAAAGGACCCTCCCCTCATGGAGCTTGCATGCTACGCAAAAAAGGGACAGATAAGAAACAAGGAAACAAACATTAAGATATGTGCATGCAGTGATATGTACCTTAAAGAAACTAACAGAGGATAATGGGTTAGCCTGGTATTATACTACATAGGACAATTTAGAACCAGAATGGTGAGAAGGAACAGGCTATGTGACAATTTTCAGTAAGAACATTCCAGAAGGAATTGAAAATACAAAAGTACTTTGGCCCAGGAATAAGTTAAGCATGTTCAAAAAACTAAAGGAAGTCTAAAATGGCCGAGGTACAACGACAAAAACATCCAGAAGACTTTAAAGGTCATGGTGAGGAAATTGCAATTTACACTTGGGGCAATGGAAGCTCACGAAAGTATTTTAAGCAAAATACTTAGGAAGTGTGATTTACCTTTTAGAAAGTTTTGACTAATGCTCTCAAGAAATACACGACCTAGCTCCAAATTCTGCTCTAAATGGCATTATTGCCACACAGATTACATTGAGATGGAGGACAGGCTGTTAGGACAGCTATTAGAAATTCCGTTTTTAATAGACTTCTGATTCCAGCAAAAAAAAAAAAAAAAATAGCTCTAGGCTCATACTTGGCTTGGCATATATTAAAAATCTGTTTGGAAGCAAACTGTTTTTAAAGTAACTTTGGTTTTAATTAGTTTAGCATTTTAATTTTAAGAAAGGATGAGAAACCTTAATAAGAAGCATTTTCCATTTGGGTGTTTCAATTTGCACCATAATGTTACATTAAAATAGTTTCTGGTGTGTTAATTAATAATTATCTTAGGAATATTGCAAATGTAAAAGGCCGCCGTGACTCACCGGGCTTCATTTGTGCTCATTCCATTTTAAAATTCTATTAATCCTGGTTACAAATGACAGGATCATTTGATTTCTTAAATGAGACATTTTTATTACACATAGCGCCTTTCATTTAAGTGAATTTATTGGCTATGGCAGGTCCTAAAACTCATTTTTATTTTTCAAAATGCATTTTGTCAAATATTTTGCCTGTAATGAATATGATCCATGTTTAGATTCCAAATAGATCCGCTGTCCTTCTCCAGGTCTCCTCCCAAGGACACCCGACTTACACAAAGCTCAAGGGGGTGAGAATGGGGACAAGCAGGTGCCCAGTCCAGGTGGGTGTGGAGCTCTGCCATTACAGCCACGCAGCCACGTAGAATGCACTTCCGTGACCAGAAATGGCCCTCACTGCTTTCAGTTTGCAGCATGGACAGGATAAGATCATCTGAAATGTCAAAAAGAGAAATACGTCGACATTCATGGCAATTTAGGGTACATTAAGAGGCTTGTGCTGGGGTTAAGGAAAATCAACGTCTTCTGAGAGGCGACTGCCCATCTATCTGATGCATGCCTTCCACAGTCATTGACACTGATTTAAAAAATCAAAATACTTAAAATATTGTTTCTGAAGGGATTCCTTGGTGAAAGGCTCTATTCATTACACTCACCCTTGTGCTAAACCCACTCAACCAGCAGGCATTTTCAAGAACGCAAAGAAACCGGAACTCCACGGAGCCTGCTCAACTCACAAATTTCATTATCACTAGTTCAATCTTCCCATTTCCGATCTCTTCTACTTCCTCAAATAACGATAGGCGGAGCAGCTCCTGTGGGTGGAAAACATGCTTAGTTAGCTGGTGCTTTGTGTTTTATTCACTTATATGACCCCTGCTCTGGCCCATATGGCAACTCTGCGGATAACCGCGTAACAGGTGGGGCAGACAGAGGCTAAGAGGGATTGAGGCACTGGCCTCAGGTAATGCTGGATTCCCACGCAGATCCTTCCAGATCTTTCCACCACATCCCATGCTGCCTGCTGTACAAGGTTACTGTGACATGAGGCAAAGGCTGGCGTGAAGGCACAGAGAGTGCCGGCACTGGTGGTTTCTGGGTCCCACGCGTTGAGCACAGCCCGGGAGGACTGGCTGTGGGTGAACGGTGAAAGAAGCTTCACGTCTTTGACTCTTCTCCCAGGAGAGACGGGCCCTACCTGCCTCCCCTTGACCTGCGCTGATCTGTGACTGCCTTGATAAAGAGGATCGTGAAAGTAACTCCAGGCTGTGGTGGTCAGGAAAAATACCAGATGCCCAGCTCCATCCAAATTGCAGGTAAATGACAATTGTTTTTATATAAGTATGTTCCACACAATACTTGAGACATACTTATACTAATCATTATTGTCATTTATCAGAAATTCAAATGGAACTGGGAGTCCTTTAGTTGTATTTGCTAAACTTGGCAACCCTACTCCAGGCCAGTTCCAAGACTGGCCTTTAGGAGAACTGGAAGCTTCTGCCTTAGTCTGTCGGAGCACTGACCTGCCACATGAGCAGTCTCTACTATCCTCCTGGAGAGACCACATGGAGAATCCCCGGGAGGACACGAGGGAGGTGCCACTGAGCCAGCCGTGCGGCCCCCCTGCCAAGGCTCTAAGCATGGAGGTGGAGCTGCTGGGCCGAGGAACACACTGAGCAACTCTGGCTCACAGTGGGTGCAGCAGGAGAACCGTCAGCGAAGCCCCGCCTGAAACCCTGGTCCACGGCAGCATCAAACACCAAGCACGGTCACCGTGTTTAGCAGCGACAGATAACTGGAACACAACTGGGAAAGGAAGAAGAGGAAAACGGAAGTCAAAGCTGAGGCCCAGAGTCACGGAAGAGTTACGAAAATCTCAAACAGCATTGAGACGTTGGAAAATACGCAACAGCTTATTCCACATCCATTTTTAAATGAACGTGTTTAATTTGTTGTGGCTCAGCCTTGACTTGAGCTTTTTGAGTGAAAGTGGATAACTCACAAATACAGTTTATACAATATGCCCTGAAACATAAAAATAATTCTAAGGAACATTACTCAATTTTCACCTCTGTCGACCTTTCCTTTTACTGCGTGGTACTTTTTAAAGAATAATTTAGAATAGCTTGTTTATGAGGTATCAGCAGCTGTTGATTCATTTGCTAATTAATGATTCAGGCAAACACCAGAGTATAATATCCAGGGATAACCAGTTTATAATTATGAGTTCTTTCCTTGTCATAAACCTGATAAATTACAGACAATTTTAGAATTTTTACTCATCACTGGTTGGCGAATAGGCTCTTTGAGTGACTCTGTTCATATTTCATCAATTAAACAAAAGCAAGAAACCTGGGCTTTTCCTTTGTTCCCTTCGTTATCTCCCAGGACCCACACCTGTGGCTCCCGCCTCCCATGTTGCTCTCAAACCCATGCCCTTCTCTTCACCCGTTGCAGTTTTCAGTCTTTGGTTGTCTTGCCACCATCTTTGCTCCCTGCGATCAGCTGAATAACATCCTCATCCTAATCCCTGGACCCTCTTTAAATCTGTTACTCTATATGGCAAAGGGGGCTTTGCAGCAGTGATTAAATGAAGGATGATGAGATGGGGAGAGTATTATGGATTATCTGGGCGTGCCCAGTGTAACCACAAGGGAGCATGTAAGAGGGGCAGCAGATCGCAGCCAGGGAGAGATGGTGGTGTGACGGCAGAACCAGAGGTTGGAGTGATGCATTTCAAAGACGGAGGAAGGGACCATGCGCCTTGGAATGCAGAAGGCCTCTAGAAGCTGCAAAAGGTCTGGAAACAGATTCTCCCCTGAATCCTCCAGAAGGAGCATGGCTCTGAGAACAGTTAGATTTGAGACTTCTGACCTCCAGACTATAACAGAATAAATAATGTGCTGTTTAAGCCACTCAGTCAGCTGTAATTTGTTACAGCAGCAATAAGAAACTAATACACTTCCTTAGTCAGTTCTTCATTTTGACAGATCTTTGTAAGACGTGAATGTGTTCGTGTCACTCTCTGGCATAAAACTCTTTATAAAAGCTTCCATTTGACATAGGAATAGGATCCAAATTCCGTAAGTAGCCTGCAGGAGCTGTCCCAGCCTACCCATGTCCTCATTCTCTTCATCCTCCCACCCCTTTGCTTGTTAAACTCATTCTTTTTGCTCCTCAAACAGCCCCAAGTTCTTCCTGCCTCCAGGCCTGGGACAGAGATCAGAGCACGTCAGTCACCGAGTCCCATCTCTTTTCTCCCTGGTCCCAGAGAAGCTGGACTTCGAGTCTCCCGGCAGTTAACTAGGGCCATCTGACCCCCGGCCCATAGACCAGGTAGAAGAGCCATATTCGTCCCTTCCAGCCCAGGTGCCTACAGCTCGCCCCGCCCCACTCCACTCTCTCAATCTGTTCCCCCGTTCGGCCGGATGCATAAGATGTTGAGAATCCAGAAGGTTTTGGAGTCGCATCATCCGTGTGACTGAGTGAATTTTACTTTAGTAGTGATGGTTTTTTTTGGAGGGGGGGATTGATTGGGATAGAAAAATAGGAGGTAGAATGACCAGTTAGTAAACCACTGGTAAAAAAAAATAATAATAATAAATATTCATTATTAACATTTATTGTATCTTAAGTATACACCAAGCTCTGTACTACAAATGTAATTATGTTAAAATCATTTAATCTTCACAACCACCATGGGGGTAAGATGATGTAATTATGCCTATTTTACAGATACGAAAACTGAAACAGAGAGGTAGAGTAACTTGCCAAGGTCACACAGCCAGTGAGCAATGGAGTGACGACTTGGACTCAAGGAGTCAAATGCCGACTCCAGTGCTTCTACTACTTAACACGGTGGTTACCGTCACTTTCAAGGACAGTGGCAGCAGAGAAAGGAAGAGAGATTCCAACATGAGGAAAAAAGGTGCCAGACAGGACACCAAAGGGTTTACCCACAGTGAAAACAAAGAAGGTGTATCATGTTGGCTCTTCTTAGTGTTTAGTTTAGTCTCCTGCACAATCTCTGGATACCAGATTCCCTTTCTTAATAGAAACCAAGCCTGGAAATATTTTTATTTCAAGTAACATTCCCACCATCGAGGTACCCTCGCACATGTGTCTGGCTACTTCTACCAGCTCACCGAGCATCTCCCACATCCTCTAAACAAGAGAGGGTTGCAGCAAAACAAACAGACAAGGCAGTCAGTGGTGAAAACAAGGAAGGTGCTTCTTGGGAAGTTTGAATAAGCACTTGGGATCACTCCCAGTAATTTTAATTCCTAGGTGCATGTCAGCTAGGCCCTTCCAGTCCTACTCTTGGAGGTGGGTATATATGTATATAAATAGTACCCAATACCATGTGACTTTAATAGAAGGCTCCACTATAGTCCAGGTGTCATAAGATTTCTCTGCACTTAGGACCTCTGTTGATTTGATCACAAGGCTTTTGTGTGTGTGTGTGTGTGTGTGTGTGTGTGTGTAACAGCTAGTCTAGGCGTGTATGCAGGCTTGCTTCAATTAGGGGCCAGCACGACAGTAATTGTAATTTTTTCCTTTGGTATGCATGAGCGTTCCTATGGGAACATGATTTAGCTGGACATATTAAATCATGTCATCGGCAGTCACAAGCCAAATGAATTATTGATCAATGGCTGTGAAATCAAAGTGCATCTGCAGAATTACATTTGGAAGCAGGGATTCATTTACAGTAAACTTTATTCTGGAAGCTTTCCATATGACTGAGTGCTGGCTGGAATGATCTTTCCAGGGCTTTGCTTTTTATACTCTAAGTATCTGTATTATGTCTTTGAAAGGGCCTTGCACACTCTAAAGTAAACACAAATGCTGTAGTGATTATCATTTTGGGCGATTGTCTCGTATTTATGAGTAGAAATGCAAAATTGGATTTTCCTGCCTGTGTATTGCCTCCACTCCCACCCGAAACGACACATCACCACCCAGGCACCACGGCACCCCCGGAGTGACGCGGGGGCAGGCACTGCGCCCACTCGCACGGCTCCCTTTCCATGGCCTCTCCTGTATCACACCGTTTAATCACCTCCACCCTGTTAGGCCGGCACCATCGTATCCCCATCGGACAAACAAGGAAACAGCCAGGTTAAGGAACCCTGCAGAGCTGCACAGCTAGGAGTGGGGAGAGGCCAGATCCAAACCCGGGCAGTGACTCCAGAGCAGACGTGCAGCACCTGTCTCTGCGGTGGGACACAGGAAAGGCCTGTGTGGCAGGTGTTCGGGGAGCCTGCCTGGCTGGTTTCTGAGCATGCCCTGGAGCGTCGGCGTGGGGTGTGGTCCCATCTTCACATAGCTCCTCCCCTTCTCCAGTGGGTGCTTCTCCAGTTTGCACAGTGATCACTGGAATCTTCTTAAAGTACAGCTTCTGACTCCACTGGAACCGGATAGGCCAGAGATTTTGCAATGCCAGCAACCTCCCAGGTGTTGCAGATGCGGCCGGTCTGTGGCCAGCTCTTGGAGAGGCCAGGTTCAGAAGGTCCGCTCAGGATAAAGGAGGCGTAGCGAAGAGGGGTGTCAGGGTCCCGGCAGGCAAAGGCGGTGCATCCAAACGTGCTGTTGAAGAGCTTGGTGAAGACGCTGTTTCTAGAGGGGTGGGCAGGTTAAGGGAACCGATGGGGTGAGTTAAAGACCCAGGAACTGGCAGTAGCAGGAAGCTGTTACCCAGGTCTGAGGGAGGACGAGGAGGGAGCTCTGGCCCTGGGTGGGGGGCACCATGCAGGCATGTGGCCCTAGCTGAGGGACATGGCCTTCCATGCGTAGGGCAGCAGGGAGGGAGCAGGGGAACAAGTGCCCTCACTCCCCTCCTCCAAGGTTCCCCAGGCACCTCTCCTGGTCCAACCCTCGCCCAACCACTAAGCCCGAGGCACAGGTCAGGCCCGAGAAGGATAGAGGATGGATCCAGAGGGGGCCGATGGAGAACACCTAGCCCTGGGGATTGTCCACCGTGATCAGCTGCCTGACCCTGCCGGGAGGCGTCCCTGCCCTCCCTTTGGGTCAACCCGGCTCACCGTCCTTTCATCTGAGACACGTACGAGCGCCTGCAGCATGCCCGTTCTCTCACAGGGAGGGGAGATGGCGGGGCCAGAACGAAGCCCTTCTCCTCTTGGGCCTTACATGCGGTGTGCAGTCGTGCGGAGCTATCCGGGAGGCAGCAGGTGTGTATCAGACGTCAGGCGGGTCAAGTGTGCAGAAGAACGAGGCGGAGTAGGGAGTGGAGAGGGACAGGGGCCCTTGTTTAGGTAAGTGGTCAAGGAAGGCACCTTGCAGCGGGCAGCGTGTCCACAGCCACCTGAAGGAAACTGGGATGAGTGTCCCAAGCAAAGAGCAGCCAGGGGGCCAGTGTGACCGTGCACAGCGAGCTGGACCAGCGAGGGAGGTCGCCTGTCTGGCGCCAGCGCTTCTGCCAAGGGTGTCTCAACACGGCTGCTCTGTGTGCTTTGCTTGGGGTGGTGCTCAGCTCCACCTCGGCCCTGAGCAAGGGAAGCCCTGTCTGTCTCCCACGGGCATCCCTAGCCACTGTCCCAAGGGTCCTGTGCTTCCAGTAACTTCTGTGCTCTTCCATATGAACCCCAAAAACCTTGGGGACCTCTTCTATGCCTTCTAAGGGCCTTGGGAAGCTGGAATGGGGGAAGGGTTCCCCCATCTCTCTCCCAGTATGGTCTCAGCTTTTCCCCTGCCTTCAGAATCTCTGGACCCAAAACAGGCAACAGTCTCTGTGGTCAAGCACATCTTCAATCTTCAGGGAACCTGCCTGGAGCTCTCCTAAGGACCCTCTCTGTATTCCACTGTGACAGTAGCACCAGGATGGACCCAGGGACTTCTGGGGCTGAGCGAGCATAGGGACAGGGAATAAGCGGCCAGGCTCTTTGTTCTGCAGACACGTCCATGGGCCCTAATGATTCCCTTGGAGACTTGCCCTTGACTTCAAAGGAGGAGATGCCACCCTCCACCAGGGACCCACACCACCAAACCCCACACGCCCCAGAGGGCCAGCCACCACCCGTCCCTCCTCTTCTCACATGGCCTGGGCATGGGTGTGGCAGGGAGGGGGGTGGTGTCAGCAAGGCCTGTGGAAGGCGTCCAGCTTTAATCTCTAGCACTCTCTTTAGAACGTGAGAGCGCTTAACACATTTTCTTTTCAACTGTGGGTCCCAGTCGCACAAGAAAGCCCTCACTCATCATCTTACTGCAAATGAAACTCGCACATGTCCATAGGTGCACTTGCTAACAGCTTTGGTAGAAGTGTGGTCTGGGAGAGAGCTGCACATTCTCAGACACAAGAGCGTCAGCTTTGGGTTTTACTGCAGTTCTCACCTTTACCGCAACTGTGACTGAGTCTGATTACAGATCCTGTGTATTTATGCTTCCCAAGGGCCTTGTGCGTGACAGATCCTCAAATGCTTTCTGATATTTGTAATGCAATGCCATGTCCTTTGACCGCGGGCCTTGGGCACATGGTTAGAGGTCATAGCTGAAAAACCAGCAGAAAACTGAGGTCCTTCCTCCTCCATGCAAAGCAGCACTTCCTCGGAAAGTCCACAGACTGGGGAGAGACACCCAAGAAGTAGAAGAAAGAAAGGAGATCACCACAAGCAGCTACACCAACAAAGCAGACACGGGCCCTGGGAGAGGTGACAGATGCTGCCAAAACGCGTCGTCATGAGCATTGTAACACGGAGCTGACAGTGTGTACATTGATAAGATTGACACGTGAGATTCAAGTCGTGAAATTTGGGAGAAGTTTGTATAAAATGATCAAAACAAATGCAATTTTTGCCAGGAGCTCATCTTTCGATAGATGGTTGGACGGCATCTGGTTCAGCCTATCCTGAGGACTCTGAATGGGTTTTGCTCCAAGCAGATTTTATGGCCTTCAGACTCCAGGAGGCATGATGTCCCCTTTGGAAACATTCCTAGCTGCTTAGGCACCTTCCCAAGCACGGCACCCTCAGGGCCAGGGGCACACGTGGTTACCGAAGGCCCGGTCTGACATGGTGTTTGTCCGGCCAAGGTGTAGGACCCCATTTGAGTCTAGGCTGCTAATGGAATTGTAATAATCATAATACCCAACGTTAATTGTATGCTTACTGCATACCAGGCACTCTTTTAAGCACATTACATTTGTTATTTCACTTAACCTTCCAAGAGTCATAGGACACAGGTACAGATGAGGAAACTGAGGCACGGAGCAGGATAGAATCCAGTGACAGGTGAATCACTGAGAACGTGGAAAGAGCACAGATGAAGGCCTCATGCATCTGTTTAACCTCTACTCAACATTTCTATGGGTGATCCTTTATTTTTTCCTCTCTGCTGACCAGTAGGAGATAAATAACACTAAGTTTGCAACAAAATCTCTCAGGTATTCATGCACAGTTCAATTTCACTCTGTTAGTCTAACTGTAAGACTTCTTTAGGGAGCTCCACACAACAGTATAGAACTTGTAGTGATACAAAACAAATAAGCCTCATTTGCGATAGCCAAAGATTGCTTTGCCTAGTAAAGCATGACTTTAATAAGCTTTAAATGTTGCATTTGCATAATTTACAATGGACATTTTCTAATAGCACTATTTCTATAGCTAACATCCTGGCAAAATGTTCACAGCCTAATTTTCATCATAGAAATTATATTCTTTTTTGCAAATAGCCTCTAAATGAGAAAAGGCATTTTTATCAATTACTTGACACTGGAGACATAGTATTGACCTACAAAATGAATTTTAGAAGAGGGAGATAGGAAGAGAGAGGAAAAAATAATTTTAAGCAAATTGCATGCAGTGCCTGCCAAAGAGTATCTTGGTCCCAGCAAGAAGAGAGCCTCGCTACTCCAAGGCAAGTGACATCTCCCGCGCTGCTTCCACGGCCCGCTGTTCAGCCTCACCTGACACCGGCTCCCGCTATACCTCATGTACCTTATTTACCTTTTGAGGCAAAGCCTTGATCATGGACATGGACACAGAGGTTGCTTAGAAAAAGGAACATCATTTGACAGCTGTAGACTGTGTGGTATTTATTAGGACATTTAACCAAGCCAAAGGAGAAAGCAGCCACGTCGCCCAGAGGGTCAGAGCCCTGCCCAGTCCAGCTGTGACACAAATGGAGTGACAAAGTGAGCGGGGAGAAGAGCAAAAACAACCCCCCAGGTTCTCCTGCACAGGAAGGGGAGAACCTCCCCACCCCCTCCAAAAGCATAACTTGTGTATTACACTTTCCAGGTTCCTGTCGATAGAGTGGAATCCCCGAAATCTAAAACTCAGAAGTGGTGATTTCTAGGCAGGTTCTGGGGCTCTGAGTTCCCCGTTTCCCCTGTTCTGCCCTACACCACGCCTGTGACAGATCCTGCTGGAAACAAACGCACCAACCCACCAACCCGAGGCCACACGTCAGTAAGTCAGTTCCGGCTCGACAAGACACAGACAAATGAGGGTTAAAGAATGGGAGGAACAGGTGTCTGAAAGGGGCTGCCACCTGGCCCCACTCCCGACAAGTTCTGTGACCTTTGCCCTCTCACCAAACCTCGCCCCCAGCCTTGTTTCCATATTTTAAAAAACAGTGATTTTTTTTTTTTTTTTTTTTTTTTTTTTGTAGTATCTTCTCTGTCTGTGTCAGGCCTGGTTTTTCTACCTGGACTTGTAAGTATCAAATGAGTTCCTAAAGCAAAAAGGTTCTGTAAGTTGTAAACCCAACTAATAAAGCCTGACTCACAGACAGGCTACATGTCTGAGCCTCCTTGTGGTTAGCTAGGGCCTTTTGACTGCTTGGACCAATAGAAAGGGTAGAGTTTTATTTTGCATGTGTGAAGGACATGAATTTTCAGGGCCCAGAGGGTGGGCTATGATGGGCTGAATTGTGTCCCCCCCAAAATTCTCCATTAATGGCAATGGGGGCTGAAGAACTATCCTGGTCCCCCTGTGCTGCTATAAAAAATACCAGAGAGTAGGTAATTCATAAAGAACAGGAATTTCTTTCTCAGTTCTGGAGGCTGGGAAGTCCAAGATCAAGGTGCTGGCACCTGGTGAGGGCCTTCTTGCTGCGTCCTCACATGGCAGAAGGGCAAGAGAAGACCCACTCCTCCCATCAGCCTAATCCCATTTTTGAACAAAGAGCCTCATGGCCTAATGACGTCTTCATACCACCACGTTGGCAATGCCTGAATTTTGGAGGGGGCACATTTAAATCATCGCAAGGACCAATACCGTGAAGGTGGCAGAGATGAAGACAGGAAAAGGGAATGGAGCTCATAGCCTACCGCTGGCACTTACAGAGAGGCCTGAGTTTTGAGGCCAATCCAGGGGAGAGCAGAATGGGTGATACTCCATGGGGAATAAGGGAGAGATTGTGAAAATGGTCACTAGGCTAGAAATGCCTTCTTGCCCTCACTGTAGGCTAAACTGGGGTAACGTTTCCAGGTCTTCCTGTTCAAAGACAAACCCCCTCAAGTATAATAGCCCATTGACAAAGCTTCTTCACAGGAGGGGAAGGAAATGATGGGACAGCTGGGAAACCATCAGCACACCCTGCAGTGACAGGGCATGAGTGCTTCCACCAGACTCTCAAAGAGATTGTGATGCAACAATTCTCGCATAAGATTTCCTTGTAAGTGCCAGCATATCACTGGCTCTCACAGAACTCCCATGGGTGAATTTATCCAGATTCATTGATAGTTACACAAACACCTATCCAGCGCCAGGTCCAGTTGGTTTGTCTAGAGCCTAGCAGGAGGTGGACTCTCCAGGATTCAGAGCTGAGAATGGGCACAGTTACTGGACAGCTCAGGGCAGGCCTGAGCAGTAAGGAGACCCACCAGCACAGGTGGGCACAGTCATGAGGAGGAGCCAGGACCCCACCGTGGGGACCAAGAGTCAGACCAGTCTGGCTGGCACAGCACATGTCCCGAGTGCATGACAGGTGGGCAGTGAGGTGACCATCTCAGTGGGTGACGGATCCCAGGGAGGGGGTTTTGCAGAGCAGCTGTGAGCAGGCTGCAGGGCTGCGGTGACCACAGCTGGGTGGGAGGCACATCCCAATGCCAGGAAGATCAACAGACGAGATGGTGCTGGAAGAACCAGGGTGCTGGCAGATTACAAGGCCAGGACTCGAGGACAGGAATCAGAAAAAAAATCAAGCAGCAGTGTTGGGAGTCAGGAACAAGGCAGACTTCCAGACAGCCAAGCTGGGAGCCCCTCAGGCCAAGCTCCAAACACGGAACTCCAGAAGACCAGGCTCGTGTACCTCTGGCCACAGTCAGGCTGGCTCTGGGGACAGGGGACAGACAGGGCTGGTTAGCAGGAGGACAAAGGTGGCCCCACGATCCAGGAAGTGAGGGATTTCAGGGTGTTGCGAATAAGCCCGGGCTGATAGATAAAACCGACAGCTATAGGGTTAGTTTTTCTATATAATAAAATAACAAAAGTCATGTTGTTAAAAAAAAATCAGATAGTAAACAAAAACACAAAGAGGAAAGTTAATCTGTATTTCTTCCCCTAAATGATATTCATCATTAACATCCAGATATATAAATTTCCAGATTTTTCCCTATACACATATATACACACACAGACATTTGCAGGTTTTACATATATCCAAGTGCAAATATTACACACAAAAGAAGTATTTATATAAACAGACTCTTTCATGACCAGCTTTTTTAACTTAGCAATATATAATGCATATTTTCCCATTTCAATAAATATAAATCAATAACATTATTTTAAATAACCTGTATAGTATTTATTTTATGCATTTACCGTAACATGCTTTACAAATCCCCCACTGTTAGACATCAGAATCTTTTCCACTTTTTTGAATTCGCACATGATGCTGCAGGAAATATCCTTGTATGTTATTTCCTTAACCTAAGTTCGTAAAAGTGCAATCATCAGATCTAAGCCCATTTTTAGTGTTGCATATTGCCAAACTGAACTCCGTGTAGCAGCTTGCACCCTCAGGAATATTTATGTGAGAGGTCCAGGATTCTCTCAACATCTTTAACACCTCAAGGGCATCTATCACTTGGAATGTCACTTATTTAGACCATTCACAAGGCGTTTCAGGCCACCGTTAGCTTGTGTCCACCCCCAGTAAAATCTCAATGGGACAGACTTGCAAATCACCAGAGCACAGACCTCAGGAACCATGCAAATCATATTTTCCTGCAAAAACTTATGTGTTTTGATTCATAGAGTTAACAATTCTAATTTTTACTTCTGTATTAAAATCTTTTCTTAGTAATTTTTAATACTCCATTTGAATATACCTTTTGCTTCTCACAATTCATACCAATGGGCCACCAAATCAATCTAATAACATAAGAAAAAGTTGCTTTACAAAAAACATTGAATATGACCCTCATTACCTGATTCAATTTCAGCAGAATTAACAGTCCCAGCCTTGTGCAGAGGCACCAAATCACAGTTATGAGATGAAAAGCCACCTGGCTGCGTAGAGTGTGGTTTAGAACCATCGTGCACGTCACACGTAGACATGACCTGTGATCAAGGGGGGTGTGATCCGACACATAAGCACAGTTATTGGGGGGTGCATAGATCTTCTTCTCACAGCAATGTCTAACTGCTTAGGATTTTAGAGAAGAGAACACTTGAGGGAAAAGAAACACTACAACTTATTTAGACTTTAAAAATATATATTTCCTAAACTCCCTAAGATTGTATGTTACTGATAGAAATGTGCTTGTCACAACTGGGACACTGGGTGAAAACTGGGGAAGACTGAGATAGAAGAACACAGACTGAACAAGTGACCGCACCGTGAAGTCTTGGAGTGCCCCTTAGTCTATGGGGGGCTACTGTCTGCAGGAAACTTCCACAAACCCACTTTTAAAAAGAAAGAAAGAAAAAAAGAAGTGAGATACATCTAAGATAATATATTCAGGAGAAATAATCTAAATCAGGATCTCACAGGGGCCAGTGATATAATAACTGGTACATATTCTGAGAAAAGAAGGTCTTCGGATAAATAATTTAGGGAAACACCTAATTCAATATCTACCTCTCTTTCTTGAATATTCACAATGCACATTATCATTTTTAAAGCCTATAAGTTGTTCTTTGATTAAGAAAACCATCTTTAATTGTGTCTATCCCATAATTATTCAAAAACCCATTTCTTAAATGAGCACCTATCATAGTCTCACAGAATACTAGTGTTTCATGAACTATAATCTAATCTATATTGCAAGGTGCATTCATGAATACCATAACTATTGTTAATAACCAGTAGTATGATAGAAAACTGGTTCTCCATTAAAAAAAAATCCTGATTTGTAGTGTTTGCCCATTTCCATGGTGTAAATACTCCTACTGATTTGAAGGAAAGCTGTGTTTAACAAACAAGAAAGGTTTCAAGGAATTGGTACAGGCTGTTTCTTGAAAGTCCAAGGTGCTTCTGCCCTCCTAAACAGCAAGCCAAACACATGATCATAAATGTAAACAAAAAACATTTGTCAACCTTTACACAGTTGATGATCCATTGTTCTTGGGGGGAAAACAGTAAGAACAAATTAAATCTTTGTGAAATGATAAGTGAATTAATTTCCCCCTGAAATACTTCATTCTTTTCTAGGGAATAACTCTACAAAAAGAGATTAGAGAACTAGAAGAAAGGCAACAGAATAATCCAAAAGATTAGAAGAGCTTCCATGTGAAAGCAGAGTCTGGAAATGTGAAGATTGAGTTTGAATTAAGATCTACAAAGGCGTTAAAGAGTCAATGGAAGGGGAAAAACATTTAAAAAAAAATCTACCATTTGTTGATCGATTCTGTGTGTTGGGTAGAGATTACACGCACACGCACACACACACACACACACACACACCTGCAGGGAAGGTGACTTCTGGCTGCGAGATGTTTTGAGGAGTGAGTAGGAGTTTTTCAAGCACACAGGGGAGTGAAGAGCATTTGAGGCAGAAAGAACCAATGAAAATCCCAGAGATACGAAAGAGCCTGGTACATGTTTATTTAAAAAATAAATACAAAATTAAAAACACCTCCTCACATTAACTTAGTGACATACCAGATTTGAACTCACAGCCTTGGGTCAGTCACTTCCAGCTGAGTGTCACCACACCCTTACAATGGTGGGGACCACTAAAGGCGTCGTCACAGACCACAGGAACCCAGCGCGGCCAAGGAACGCAGACATGCAAGAGAGCTTCGTGGGAGGCCCAGCCTAAGCACAGGCACGCGGAGAGGAAAGGGTTAGTTACTCACTGGGGAAACTGTGAGCAGAGATGCACTAAATGGTTTCACAGAAACACAGACGCTACGGTTCTACCCCAAACCCAACCATTCCCTGTGCTCAGCTCTGAGGCAGGATCACAGCGTTGCTGGGCAGGGCAGGTCTGCAGCACCACCAGCCCCTCTGTGCCCGTGTCAGGTAGGCAGCGCAGAGCGCAGGAAGTCGCACTTCCCCCCGGCCGGGTTCTCACTCGAAGGCAGGCCTGCCTTGGGTGTTCCCCCAGAGACCCAGCGGTGAGGACTGTTAACATCTTGTCAACTTGGTAAGTCTGAGAAACGTCTACTCCTCCTTATGGAGAATTTAAAAATTAACAATTCGGACACTCAGTAAGTATCCTTTCTTTCAGCCTTCACTTGCCAGTTTCAAACTTTGGGGTCCTGTACTCAGGGAAACTGAACCTCTAAAAACACATTACCTTGCTGCCCCAGTGGGTCCTTGGCTGCTAAAACAAAATACCTTAGCACAGGTAATTTATAAATCATAAAAATTTATTTCTCACAGTTCTGGAGGCAGGGAAGCCCAAGATCAAGACAGCTGCAGATTTGGGGCCCGGTGAGGGCCAGTCTCTGCTTCAGCGGTGGCGCCTCAGCGGTGGCGCCTCGTGCTGCGTCCTAACATGCTGAAGGGCAAAAGGGACCATTAATCCCGTTCTCGAGGGTGGAGCCCTCCTGTTCCATCTCTTCCCCGAAAGCCCCACCTCCTGACACTGCCGCACGGGGATTAAGTTTGAACATGAAGTTTGGAGAGACACATCCATACAGCAACATTTTTCCCTACTGGATGTGTAAGCATGATGCAATTTAGGAGCAATCAAAAAGTATACCATTCCTACTTTACACATTAACTGCCATGTGAGTTGTATTTAACTCATGCTAGTTTTGAGCCCGGGGCCTCGTGAAGCGTGTGTAACTCACATGTCTTTTTACCTTGGGAGCTGCCTGAACTATTTTTCAAGTTGCATATAACTCACACACAGAAAACAATAGAAAATAACTAATTTATTATTAAATTAGAAAGGATCATTTTGTTTTCGAAGTTTTTATTTTATTTTCCTCATAAAGCACGGTAGCCCCAAGGAAAAATTTTTTTTCTAGTGTGGCAGACAATGTGTTAAGGTACAAAAAAATTCTGGACTTGCACTATTTTCAATCAAGAATGGGAGATGGAAGTTATCAGGAGCTGCCCGATGAGACTGACACAGTTTCACGGGTCACACGGCACTCGGCTGCACGGAGCCTCCAGGGACCCAGCCACTAAGTACACAAGATGTTCATGCACCACAATTAGCATTAAATGAGCATATGGCAGAAGAAATCTGCTGCAGGGGAAAAAAATGAAAACTAATATCTCAGGGAAAATGCCGCAAATTAGGCGGAGAGTCACTCGTGGGTCTGTGAGCAGAGGCTGCCAGCCCGAGCGACAAGCGCGAGGAGCCGGGCGTGGCGGGAAAGTGCCCAAGCGACGCTCGGGCAGGAAGTTCAGAGCACACTTGGCTTCCCCCTGCAGCTTGAAAATCCGACTGTCCTGCCCCGCAGTGATGTGCGTGTCTCTTGCAATGGTGCAGCAAACAGGCTGCTCGCTCTGAAGAATTAATCCTTGTAACTGTGATTGAAAGATACCTCACAGAGAAGGAATTAGCAGCCAGTTTAATGTTTCACCTTAACTTATATTCCAGTGGCTCTGGCTTCAGAGGGCATTTCCTTGAACGCCCCACACAGGCTGACACGGGGCCGTGGGCCGTCCGAGTCTGCAGGCTCACAGGCACTCCCTAACAGGAAGGCAGCATAGTCGTGCAAATGAGCCTTCATTTACTAAAGGCAGGCTTAGGGGCTTTACGAAAGACATCCTTTACTCCCAAAGTCATCTTGTAGCAATCAGATTGGCCAGAAACGTGTTTCTGATCTCCGATACTTATAAACTTTGGCCCCTGGTTGGGCTGTCCGGGGGAGCTCTAGACTTGGACATCTGTATGCAGTCGTCTGGCTGTAGTTACTGGGAGTTACTGGGAGTTACTGGGAGTTACTCATACTAGGTATGAGATGTGACAGTCTTCTGGTCCGGTTTTCTCACACAAAGGAAATCGACTTTGTGGTGCCAGTTGCCAGCTCAAGTTCTTGACAGTCATCTCACAGATTCACATCACTCATCACAAGAAAGTGGAACTCGATGCAAACCTAATATAACTACCTAAAAAACACCTGTCGTAACCACGCTCCAAAGTTGGCCCCTCAATTAACCACGTCTCCCAATATTTATGCCCGTCTGTAGCCCTTCCCACATCTCGACTGGCTGGTGCAGGCAATAAAATGTGATGGAAGCAATACTGCATGACTTCCAAGGCAGGGTGCAAGTTTCTGTGTCTGTTTTCTGAAAGGCTTGTTCTGAACAAAGCCAGCCACCATGCAAGAAGTCTACATACCCTGGCACTGCCATGCTGTGAGGAAGCCCAAGCTAGCCATGGAGAGAGGCCCAGGCAGTCACGGTAGTTCCAGCCATCCTCGCTGGGTGCCAGTAACATGAGTGAAGAAACCATCTGGGACCCCAACCCAGTCAGGTTTTCAGATGAGTTCTGGTTCCAGTCACCATCTGACTGTCAGCACAGGAGTCTCCAAGAGAACTGCCGGCTGAACTCCGCCAAGCCATGGAGCTGTGAGACAACAATATACTGTTGTTTTATGCCACCGAGTTATACAGCAACAGATAGCAGGACTGATGCTGCTCTTGTATTTCAAACCCAGGCTTGGAACACACCGTGTATTCCAGAGGCAAGGGCATTTGCTCACTGAGCAGAGAATGTCCTTTCAGAATGAAGCTGGGCGTAGTGGCAGGTGGTAGTGTCACACCATGAAGGGCAGTGGAATGCAGGAAATGGTGCCATATGGGCTGCTGTCCCCGCCTGATGGACTGGACAGAACTGGTCTGTGCCCACAGCTCTCCTACACCCTCCTGCGTTCGCACAAGTGTCCCCTTTGCCCAGGGCCCTGTTCTCGCAGTGTCTGCCTGGAAAGTTCTCACCCATCATTCAAGTTGCAACCTCAATGCCTCCTCCTCCAATACCTCCTCCTGCCCTTTTCAGGTGGTCACTGCCTGACCTCTGACCTTTTACTGAGCTTCATTCTGGCGCATCTCGCTTCTTTGCACCTTTGTCTCCGTTACAGTGGGACCCTTGCGGACGGGGATGGCATCTGTGCTAGTTCCTACGCAGCTGTAACAAAGTACCACAACTGAGGGACTTAAAAGACAGAAATTTGTTGTCTCCCAGCTCTGGAGCCCAGAGGTCGAAACCAGGGTGTCAGCAGGGCTGGTTCCTTCTGCGGCTGCGAGGGGGGCACCTGCCTCTGGCCTCGCTCCTCAGCCTGCGATGGCATCTTCTCCCTGCGTCTGCTCACACCATCGTGCCCTCTACTGTGAGCCCTGTCTAGATTTTCTTCCCTTCTAAGGACACCAGTCCTACTGGATTAGGGCCCCTCTTTGACCTCATTTTAACTTAATCACCTCTGAAAAGACCCTGTCTTCAAATACAGTCACATTCTGAGGTCGTGGGGTCAGGGCTGTAACAGGAACTGATTGGGGGTGGGGGATTCAGCTCATAACAGTGTCTTAGCCCCGTGCGTTCAGCTCTTAGCAGGTGGATGCTCCAGGAGGGGCGAGGAGCGGGGAGGGAAGGAGGGGTGGAAAGGGGAGGAGACCGAGAGGGAGAGAACGTGGGAGAAGAGTGTGGCGAAGCCGTGAAGAGACTGCCCAGTCCGAGTTTCCTGCGACTCTGAAAACGTAACTCCTAGTTCTCCCCACAATCTGGAAGCATAAAAGACAAGGCAACACAGTGCAGAGAAGACCCGGGCACAAGATGGGGAAAAAGGAACACGGGCAAGATATGAAAAGTCGTTTCAACACTGAAGTGTGGGTAGAAGGAAAGGCAGGAAGCGGCGGGAGGCCAGTGTCACCAATGGAAGGTCCTGGTGACACTTAGTACCAGAGTCACTTAAAGGCCATCAGAGAAATAGACAAAATCTAATCCTCCTGCTTTGACTACCAGACTTAGTAGATTAAGCATTAGTAGAATAAATGGACAAGAGAAAACACAAAGAAAACAAGTGCACAGGCCTCTGATTCAAAATGACGGAATTTCCTATGAGCACGAGAATGGGAACATATCTGTGCAGACACGCACAATTGTATGCGTGTGGATACAAGTAACCACAGCACAAACGCATTGTGATGTTCGCTTTTGCTGCATTTCATTTAAAATAATATAAAGAAATATTCTCAAATTGCTTTGCCTAATTATTCATAAAGAATTCACATATTTTGAAATGTAGGAACAAGATGGGAAAAACTAACCTTCCCCTCTGACTTTAATAGCATGAGAGAAAAAAAATTATTTTACATCTATGACATAAATAGATATTTTATAAACATAGCACCAAGTAACTGTCTTGATCCCTACATTTTCTTCCTAAAATTATTTCAGTTACTAAAAAAAGCGTTAGGAAAATATTCGACATAAAGGATACGATTTATCACCGCCGTGAAGGGCATTGGCACAACCCATAGACGTTTAAGCAATACGGATGCAGCTGTTTCTAAGTTGATCTGTAACATGTGGCATGGCTTCTTTGTAAACAGTACATTTTTTAATGAAACCCTCTAGTCCACTTAGAAAAAATAATTTTAAACCAGCAGTAACATATATAAAGAGCATTTGAAAGTTTTCAACACTAAAATGCAGATAGGCTCCCTATTTTCCGGACATAACACTCCTCCAGTTATGCCTGCACTGGGGTACCAGGCACTTAATAGCATGTGCATAAAATATTCCCCAAGTTAAATACGGGCCAGAAGTCAAGGGGGGGGGAGGTGGGGAAAAAATAGTCGATATGCTTAAAAAATTCCCGGCTGCTCGTTATTAAAGTGCTCTCTGTTCACCTGCTACATCCAAATCCAACTGCCAGGATTGGCATCAGCTCTTGTGACCGGTACTGTCTGAGCAGCGGGCAGCTCAGGCCTCTACGCATCTTCTCTTGTCAGGGATGAATCAATCATCTCGAAAGATGTCAGCATCTGCCCAGATCATTTTATATTAGAATAAATGGCAGATGGTGGTGTTTTTATATTTAATCAGTTCCACCAAATGCAGTTTCATCTCTTATAAAATGAAACCATCTGCAGCGCGTAGGTGTACAGGTTCTGCTAAATGCCCACTACTGAACCCTTTCTCGGAAAGGTAAAGCCAGCCATACATGCTAACATTTGTTGACATTCGGCACAGTAAGCCCAGAAATCCTTTAAAATAAAGCCTCATGTTTTTAGTAAATACTTGCATGGAATCATGCTAAATATTTATGGCTGGGGTGCCCTCCATATGAGGCTTGAAACAGAGGTTTTTGTCTCCTGCCCAGCATAGCTTTCAACCATTTCTGGAAGCCTCTCTTTCTAAACTGCTTGAAAGTGTTCTCACAACAAAAACGGTCCTTCCTTTTGCCTGAGAACCATCCTTATAAGCATTTTATCTTCACTTTGACATGAATTCTTTCACAGCAGGTTGGCTATGGCGGCCACAGTAGTCAACGTCAAACACACGCACACACATGCACACACACGCTCACACACGCCCATGACACCAATACAAAATATCGTTAACACATACATTTGTGTATCGCCATCTGGGTGGAGTAGGACCAGATGTAAAAAATGAACTATTTATTTCAAAATGTTGGCAGATGGAACCCCTACTTTTTTGGCCACAGAAAGCAATAAGCAATCTTACCACCAACGGTACTTTTTACGCTTAATTCCTCCTACAAGTGGAAGCTGGGTCAGCATCTCGGGGGGCCCAAGGGACCTCTGTTCGCACCGTGGAAGAGAAGCACTAGGCACTCTGTCCCCAGGATGGAGAAGGCTGGTGCCCAGGGGGCTCTGGAGCCTGTGGCCCTGCTGGGAGCACCAGGAGCTGTGTGCTCTCCTCACCAGACCCCGGGTCTCCTGGCGTCAGCAGGTTGGACCCTGTGTAGCCTGACAATGTCCTTCCATTGTATCTTGAACTTAGATGAGCTCCAACCCCTCAAAGTCCACATTCCTTAGCTTGGCGTCCATGGCTCTTCCAACGGGGCTCTGCTCCGCGGACTGCACATTCTTCAAGGCACCTCGAAGATGCCTCGGCTCTGAACCCTGCCAGTGCCACCTTGAGCCCTCCCCTACCCTGGGTCCCCACTGCTCTTTCTGTTTATTTGCAACATAATGTCTCGTG